>ML800569.1:187907-208852 GCA_009831015.1 Picea engelmannii
CCAAGAGCACTACATCTGTAGGAGGAAAATTCCCTCTCAAACTGGATGGTGTTTCAACTGTAGACCAACAAACAAGCAAGGAAAATTCCCTCTCGAACTGAAAGGCGAACTCATTCACCTCGGCTGATGTTGTTGTACCACCCCGCTTCTTCTTCCTATTGGGACATTATCCAACATAGTGCCCCATCTTGTTACAAGAAAAACATTTAACTTTGCTCATATTCCTTTGCTGCTCACCTCCCTTCTGTTGTTGCTTGGCCCCATCCTTGGGACCCTTCTTGGTCTTCTTCTTTCCCTTTGCAGAAAGAGCAAGATCTTGATCATCATCCCCACCATGTTGCTGACTAGTAGATCCTGAGCCAATTCTGATCTCCTCCTGTACAAAGTCATCCCATAGCCTCTTCCAACTAGGCATATGCTCTCTGGCTACAATGCCTCGTACAAAGCTCTCCCATGGTTTGAAGAAGCCATTTAAGGTTGTCCTCTCCAATTCTAATGGATCCACTACCTCCCCCACAGCTGCCAACTCATCACGAATCTGTAAAAACCTCATGAGGAATGAGGCGACCGAATCAGTCTTAGTCATCTTAGTGCCCCTCAATTTCTCCTGGAGCACTATCTTCCGGTTTTGGTTTGGGCTCTGGTAAAGGCTACACAAGGACTGCCACATCTGAAATGCAAAGTCCTTACCAGACACATGAGGAATTATATGGTTTTTGACTGCATCTAGGATAGTCCTCTTGGCCTTGATGTTTCTCTTCCTAAACCTTGCCAACAACACTACATCTGTAGGAGGGACCACAGGATTTTCCACAATGTCCCATAGCTCACCCTCCTCCAAAATCAAAACTATCGTAGCCTTCCAGGGAGACCAATTACCAGCTCCTGCTAGCCTATCCTCCACCCTCAACCCTCCAACTGACATGGCTGCCCACTGATGTAAAATGACCAAAGAAATCTGCTGTCAAGGTGAGTTAAAATTCTGTCCACTGTGTGCAATTTATACCAGCCCTCTTGTGCCCTTAGGTGCTGATACCATGAAAAATTTCGAGGCTCTTTAGGCAGCCAACTCAGGTCTTTTTTGGGACTGTTCAAAGTTCACTAACAGGTATGTTTTGCCACTGTTTTAAGACTGCCTTTAGATCTGATTTCAGGCTCATTTAATGCTGCTGTTGTAAGGTTAGTTTAGGAAAAATTTACTGTCCATAATACTTCTTTCAAACAGCCATTAAAACATGAAATACACCTCTTGATCTTTAACAATTTAAATGCTGATAATAAAATATGCAAACCACAGGAATTTTACTCAGTAATTTTTGGTCAACAAGACCCTGGAAAAACCCCCAAGGGGAAAATCAGCGAAGAGTGAATTTATTAAGAAGCTCTTAAGGAATTTTTACATCAGAGAATCTGAGCAAAGGAAATCAGATTTTTCACAGTTAACTTATCTCAAGTTTAGCAGCAAATTTGTCCTTGAAGGTTGAGCCAGCAGCCTCCTAGAAAATCGCACCGTTCTCCTTTGCTGTCCTTCCAGCATTTACAGCAGACAGCATTCTATGGGAAAAGCACCCAGCTCCAGACCTGTACCTTCCTAGGAATCCATGCCCTTCTCCTAAGCAAGTGCACCCAACAGAGTGCGCCCTCTTCGTCAACAGTAAGTGTGCCCTTCTTCAACAAAGAGTGCGCCCGTCTTCTCTTATCCCTCACTTCCTCATTCAAGTGAATGAATAATGCACCCTACCTCCTCTTCTCCCTTTTGCTTTAGCCTCCTCATTAGCTTGACATAGGAATCAAGGGCCAAGCTTAGATCTTAGCTTTCTAAGATCAAGAGTGGAGATTAATCTCCCCCTTCACTGAAGTTCCCTAAGTCACTTTATGATAACTGAGTTCATAAAGTCACTTTGACTTTATAACATAAAGTTAAGTAAGGGAGGGGTACTTTTCCCCCTTAGTGTTAGGCACATCAATAACACTAGGGGACCACTTTTTAAGGTACCAAAACTTAACACCTAATAGAATCTTGTTCTCTATCAATCTTAAACTATTTCCATGTTGATGCCCCCAACAAAGTCCACTTAATCCTCATTGATGTTGTATTACCTGTTGATGTCAATGTTTATCCAATCATCTAGTTGACACATGAAGTTGGTGATTTGTGACCATCATAAACCTTAAACTCCATCAATCTTCCCCTTGGCATCTCACCAAGTTCACTAATAATGAAATCGTAGAATGAAGTTCATTCAAAAAGTTATAACTACATTCCCCCTATGCTTGCACCTCTTGTCATCACCAATTCAATTTGTTGAACACCAACTCTAAAGTGGTGACACTATATATTGACGTGCTTCAACCTTATTGGTCTCACACTTTGCACACCTTAATATATGGGAAATTTTCATAACTAATTTTTTCTTTACAAGGTAATTGATTATCATTAAATAGTTACATTCCACTTAGTTGAATATATTCCGAGATTTTACTATATTTCTTTGGATCCCTTTGATGTACATTGTTGAGTAACCAACTGAGCGGATGTACATATGAAGTTGGACCTTGCATAATAATGAGGTGGCTAAATTTATTACAAAGGCACACTTCCTTGAGCATTTTATTTTTTAAATCTAAGTAATGTAATCCTACAATTTCCAACTCAAGGGGGTAGTACAAGGGGAAGGGTTACAAGGCTCTATTTTACACGAAAATTTAAATGTTGAAAAAGTTGCTTAGTGTGTTGAAAGATGAAAAACGCCGAATTTCTATCTTCTCTGTGTGAGGTCCTATGGGTCTCTCACTTTGACTTTTAATGTTAAAAGTAATGTTAACATACACACACACAAACATATTGACTTTTTCTTTAATCCATAGAAAAAATCCTTATATTTAAATTTCTGAGAGAGAAATCAAAATATAGATAAGATTGCCCATCTCAGGCTCAAGACCTATCTAGTGTTGTCTACACTGTATACCATATCAAAACATATTACAGTCATCCTATGGTGTCCTGCAGACACTCAACAATCATGTACTTCAATAGACAATCTACTTCATGTGAGATTTAAATGATCTCACAGTAAGCTTTATATACGATCAAAAGTAGACCTCCAAAAAAAATCCAGTTATCTGATATCCAAAGATTAATATAAAGTTCCTTTTTATGCTTTAAAGAGAGTGCCTCCTATGAATTCATGTTCATCTAAGGTACCCTCTTGCATAAGCAAAGCTTCCTTAGAGAAACTGCCAGCTTGAGTATTGAATTCACGATATATATGAGTAAAAACAATAATATCAAAAGTTCTTTTACCTCCTTGATTCAATTAATTATAGTAATCAGGCCCAAGTTTCCAGTATTGCACTTGTGATTTCTCCAGTGTATCAAAATCTTTGAACATCGAAGACTTGAAGACTTGAAGATGTTTTAAACCTCTTTCCTCTGTAGATTCCAGTAATAACAAAAAATCATAGAATTCTGTACAGTTATTTGATCCTTGACCAATGACATACTTCAACTTAAGGAAGTGAGCCTGAGTCAAGAAAAAGTATATCCCTAGCTCCACAAATGCCTAGGACTCGTTGACTTGCTCCATTGAAGTAACCCCATGGCTTCTCTTGATCAATAATAGGCATTAGCAAAGTTCAGGTATATTTCTCTTTAGGAGATCTTTTCTTCTCATATAACACCATTCTAACTTTAAGTGCTACCTGTGTAGGAGGTAACACCAAATTTGAAACCTCTTTCCTCTGTAGATTTCAGTAATAACAAAAAAGCATAGAATTCCACACAGTTATTTGAGCCTTGACCAATGACAAACTTCAACTTAAGGAAGTGAGCCCGAGTCAAGAAATCTAAAAAGTATAGCCCCAGCTCCACAAATGCCTAGGACTCCTTGACTTGCTCCATTGAAGTAACCCCTGGCTTCTCTTGATCAATACTAGGCATTAGCAAAGTCAAGGTATATTTCTCTTTAGGAGATCTTTTTTCTCATATAACACCATTCTAACTTTATGTGCTACCTGTGTAGGAGGTAACACCAAATTTGAAATATCATCTGATCCATCGTATCCATACACACATTAACTTATAATCACTAATAAAAGTTTCCGGATCAATAATGGCATGGTCACAACCATTGATTGCAATAATCGGGTTGTGATAACAATGAAAACATGTGTAATCCCTGCACGTTGTCAAGTGTTTTATTCAAGCCCAAATGCTTGGGTTTGTTCTAAGAGCCTTTTAAATGTTTCCAGACTTCTACCAATATATCATACCATCATATGAATAAATAGAACTTCTAAAAGAAATAAAATTTCAATCATATGGTTCCCAGACAAGGTATGAAATGGATTGGAATTTATTTATTTCTATTAATATTAAAATATCTTAAGTATACTAACCTTTAAGGATTCCTAGGCTTGATGGCAATCATTGTTCTAATTTCCTACAATGCCCAGGGGCCTAATATTTATAAGTTTCAAAACAACAACATATAACTCAATTGTGATGTTTGTTGTACATTACTAAATAATTTACCATTCTAGGTATGGGAACGTCTTCTATTTTAATATGTTGGGATTCAGCTTACGGTTAATACCCACTCACAAAACTATTCATAGATACTTATTAGTGGCTCTTACACAAAAGTGAATCTCAAATGAATAACCGAAAATGATGCTTGGAAAAATAAAATTGAGTTCATAGAAGATCACCAAGAATAATATCACTTCTTGGCACTCATCAATTTTTTGAAACATCCTTGTTATGCACAATCTAGACATGTTTTTAGCTCCTACCAAACTCTCATTGCCCTTAGACCCATTGTAATACATAAAGTGGTCTATGAGGGTGTGAGGAACCATTGTTGCAGACTTTAACCAGCAAAATAAGACTATCCCATTGCACTTGTTCCTCTTGTGTTGATTACTGAAAGAACTACGGAGAAAGAAATTGAAGGGGCAAAGTTCATATGATGATACAAGCCATGCCAACTTTCAAATAAGACAACTACCCCGATGAAGTTCAAATATTTTGAAACACTTGTTGAACCCTCAACACACCCATACTCAATTATGGGTTCACCCCTAAGTTTTGAACCTTCTAGGTTTTTTAGACTGGTAAATTTCAAATCAAAATCGAAAATCATGAATCTGCTAAATTTAGTTCTCTTTTTTGTTTCATTTGAAAAGAAAATTGATAAACCTGTTTGTTACTTGAGAAATTAAATATTGTTCCTCAGAATCTTCTAGCCTTGGTCCTGCATCAGAAGGTTTTCCCTTATCATTCGATTGATGGTTGCCCACTAGTTCTTTACATATTCGAAGTCCATTATAATAAATGACCTTGACCTGTTTGGACCTGGAGATGCTCTCATTATGGTCATCGGGCTCATGAATCTCAATTCGCCAGATAATAAACCTGTATTGTTTTGAGCTTTGATTTCAGCGGTGGGTCCTATCCCCTGCAGGTTGATGACAATTTGCAGTTAAAAGGGTCTGTTACTCTCGAATAATGAAGAATCCGTTTCAAAGTTCAACCTCTGAAGTCCCAAATGCTTTCTGTTCAGAATTCGAAGAATTGAATGTCCATTTGAATGAGATATCCTTATAAGTGTTCACTTCCTGAGGCCCTGAGCACTAAGTACTGGGAGCTTGGAAGGACATTCATTCATCCTTTTTTGAATAACAGAGGACAGGATAGAAATCTTCGAGGCTTGGAAGGGTTGTAATTCATTCTACTCCAAATTCTTAAAAGGCTCCCTGAGCCTTCGGGTTTCTGATGCCTGAGTTGAATCCACAAATTCTTGGGGTTAAATTTTATTTCGAAGCCCAACCCGAAAAGAGCCTGAGCATTGTGCACTTAGGGTTCGGGGTAAATTTTGTTTATCGAACATTGAACACAAAGGCTCCTTCAGACATCAATGCTCAATTCATTATCGAGTGGTTGTAATTTGAAGTGGAGTGGGCTAACTTGGGAGCAATCTTCCTTTCCGGAGAACCTCTGAATTCATTATCGAGTGGTTGTAATTTGAAGTGGAGTGGGCTAATTCGGGAGCAATCTTCCCTTCTAAGTTATCTTTCTGGTAGGTTCTCTGGTGGTCTCATTTTAAATTTTCTGGCCAATCTAGAACCTGGGTTGGTTTAAAATGGGGCAAAACCCTTGGGGTAAGGCTCTGAAATGCATGGAACTTTGATCTATGCGAAACTCAGGCTACCCATGAAAATCTGGCCGAGCCCGATGCCCTAAAAAATTTGTTAATCGAGGATGCAATGCGGAATTATGTCTACCCATGAAAATCTTGTTGAGCCCAATGCCCTAAAAAAAGAATTATGTCTACCCATGAAAATCTCGTTGAGCCCGATACCCTAAAAAAATCGTTAATCGAGGATGCAATGCGGAATTATGTCTGCAAAAGGGATTCACTTTGCTAGAACTATGTCTAGAGCACTCATCAAATTTGAAGGGCTACTCTTTATTTAAGTTAAAGGGTATATATTCACTCAACCCTTTCATAATGAAAAGTTTCAAAAGTAGTTGCACTACACAATTTAAAAAATATATTTTAAATAAAATATTGTCCTTCTAATTATTTAAAATGTTAAAAGTTTTTTTTTTTTTTCAATAGAAAATTTTGCTTTATCTTCATATTGAAATATAAACTGTTCAATTACAAAATAAACATTAGTCACAAAACCCAATACATCCGGAAGGATTACCACAGTGCCATAGGATACATCCAAACACTAGCACTCATGCCACAAAAAACCCCAACCTCAGTTTTGATCTCCATACAAAGACTATTACCAAAATACCCAAAACAAGAGCCCAATGAAAAAGGACTCTGACAATGCCTCCCCTCAAGACTCCCAACAAAAAGAATTGAGCAAACTTCAAAATCTAGAAAAGTTCTAAAAACAAATGAGGACCTTCATGGTCCCCTTCACATTGATAATATTCAATTTTCCCCGAGGCCTTAAGAAGCCCCTGTTTTGAAAGGCTATCCGCTTCAGAATTTTCTTCTCGGAAAACATGTTGGAAAGTAACGTTATGGAAGAGCTTTATAAGATCGATAAGTCTGTCCTTTCAACACTCCAGAGTAATCACTTGAAGGCGTCCCTTGCCCCGCAACCAGTCAATGACAATCTTTGAGTCCCCCTGAACAAAAAGCTCTGAAATAGCAAACCGGGAAGCCAGAGTAAGAAGTGCCCATGCTCCCAACAACTCCGCTCTGGTGTTTGTGCCCGGACCGCAGTTAATGAACCAATTAAAAATTTTGTGCTCATTGATATGTAACACCCCTCCAGCTCCATTGTTTTGTCCCATTGCAAGTGTTGCCCCATCAAACCATTCGACCGTGCCTCCCACCGCAAGCCGCGTTGGCACCCTCCTCAAAGCGTTATTTCTTATAGGTGATTTGTAATCGCCCAACACTGATAAAGACAAAAAAACCACCTTGTGAACGGATGGGGACCCATCCTCAAAGATAACAAGGTTCCTTTCGATCCAAATGTTCCAGCAAATGAATGTCGAAAGAGTGGGATAGGCTGAATTTTGCAATCTCCAGTTTTTAAATCGCTCTAGTATGGAATTGCCAGTCCACGCCCCCAGATTTTTTAATGAAATTCTAACTCTTTCCCAGACTGCACACGAAAAAGGACACTCAACAAACAAATGGAACATTGTTTCCAAATTCTTCTTGCAAAGAGAACAATAGCTCGGGCCCTTAAACCTTTGCATTGCATATTCTCCCACATAAGAATCTTGTTCTCTACTACCAGCCAGGTAAAGAGTTTTAATTTTAATGGACAGTCCTAGGACCAAAGTAATTTTCTCCATCCCCCAATCAAAAAGTTTTGTTTATTTTTTTCAATTGCCTCGTAAACATTTTTTATTGATATCCTTCCAGAGGAATCTCCTCCCGTCCATTTAAGTTCATCCAGCCTCATCAACAATTGGACTCAATTGTTTATGATGGCGCATTGAAAATCCTGCCATTCAGCTGCGAGAGGCCCCTCTAGGTCCAAATCGGCACTTGTGATCCAATTGGGACCGATCAGACCCGAACGGGGTGCTCTGTTGGCCTGAAATTAAAAAAAAAACACTCCTCCCTGATTTAATGTTGATATCAGGTCTCCAGACAGAAATGTCGCGTCCCCCATCCCCAAAATCCAGTCTTTTCCAATCACAATCGATTCTCCTGACCTTGGATACCACGCAAGCCAATGCAATAGAATGTGTAAGGATTTTAGAAGATATTTCCATGTCTGGGAACCTGTTGCTCCGTCCACCGGAACTGTGCGAAGCCAACGAGCCACTGAAACAAAAGGAAAATATTTAGCTTTTAAGACCCGATGCCAAAGATCATCCAACATCAAAGCCCTCCAAAGGGTGTTCGTCGCCATGGCTCTACTGAAACTGAACAAATTCCTTAGTCCACATCCCCCAAACTTCTTTGGACGAGCAATAAGCTGCCAGCTGCACAGATGGAAGCCCTTCCTTTTTCTTTTTCCATCCCAAAGAAAGTTGAAAACTACTTGACGAATTCTATGGAGAACCGTGGAAGGAATATTAGCCAGAGCCAACCAATAAACCGACAGACTTTCTAAAACATCCTTGATCAGGACTAGGCGACCCCCAATTGACAACTATCTATTGCACCAATGGCTTATTCGTTTTTCAAATTTAGCTATAAGCCAATTTCAGTCCTTGACTCTGAACCTGTCAACTTTTAAAATATAACCAAGATATTTAAAACCATCAGTAAGATCATTAAAATTGTAATGAAAAGTAGCTTTTAAAGTATCCAATACTTCTTGTTGAACGTTGAACTAATAAAACGATGTTTTCTATGCATTTATCAAAAGACCAGTTGCGTTGCAGAGAATAGTCAATAGCTTTTGTATCTTCGTCCATTATGTAATAGATGCTTTGGTCATAATAAGGATATCATCAACAAAAAGTAGATGGAGAATCCGGATAAGTCTTGATACCATAATGCCCGTCACTAAGTCGTCCTCTTGGCTTTTTTTAAATGCCAGACTCGAGCTTTCCATAACTAAAATGAAGAGTAGAGGTGACAACGGGCACCCCTGTCTGAGACCTCTGCCACTATTAAAAAAATCAGTTGGCTCTCCATTTATTAATATTGCATAGGTAGTTGAGGTGATGCAGCCCATAATCCACTTGGTTGTCGGCATCCCGAAACCACATTGTAAAAGTGCCAGCCTGAGAAAATCTCAACTTATGCAGTCATAGGCTTTCTTTAAATCAATCTTAAGGATTAAAGCTTGAATCTTTTTCTCTCTGATGTTGTGGAGACACTCTTGAGTTGTACCTATGGCATCAATGATTTGTCTGCCTTTTAAGAATCTGAATTGTTCCTCTGATAGAGTACATGACACGATAGGTCTGATACGCTTAGCAATAATCTTTGTTATAATCTTGTTGCACAGATTGCACAATGCAATCGGTCGAAAGTCTCCAAAGCTAGCAGGGCCATTAACCTTGGAAATAAGAGCTATAAACGTCGAATTTAAAGATCTGTTCACCACTCCAGTTAAACGAGATTCCTCGACTGCCTCCAATAAATTGCTAGCAACCAGATCAAAGAAATGCAAGAAGAACTCCACTGTCCACCTGTCAGGTCCGGGGCTCTTATCCTTGGTGAAGCCCCTTAGAACATCTAGAACTTCTTCCATAATGCAAGGTTTCTCAAGCAAAAGCACCTCCTTCTCAGTGACCAACCTTGGATAAAGATGCACAGAAGCAATCTGATCCACTATCAAATTTTGAGTTGATTCTTTATAAAAGGATCTAAAATGTCTCAACGCTTCTTCCTTTATAGCCTCCTGCCCAACGTGTATTTGTTCTAACTCATCCTTAGCCTCATGCCTCTAAGCGCCCCCAATTCCAGAGTTGAAGTAGAAGGTTGATAAGTAGAAGATGGTTGTAGCCCTTGCTTCTTACGGGCACTCCTTGTTTTAATAGGAGAGACTTCTATGCCCAGACCCCTCGGCCAAGCAAGTGTTTTCCCCTGACCCTCTCCCTCAGAGGTTTGTTCCCGCCCTTTATCACAGCCCGGATTTACATGAACTTCCGACCCCCAATAGGTTTGTAAAGGTATAGGGCTATTAGTCTCCCTCATATTTAGGATTAAAGTGTTAATCACAGAGTCCAAGATCGGTTCCGATACAGGGTGACTAGAAGATAGAAAGGCAGGTAAATCCTTTTCCATGGAGGAAAAAACCAGAGAGGCTACATGTGAGGAAATAAAGGAAACAACAAGTAATGGGGATAGAGGAGTCCTATCAGAACCACTGGTGGGGGCTCCTCGGACCAAGGAGTCCACAAATTTACTATCGGAGATAACCAACGACGCGAGGACCGACGGGACAGATTTTTCCAAGAAATCTAGTTCCCACGATGAAAGCTTAAAAAATAAAGATGGACAATAGGATTTTAACTTATCTATGAAGGAGTCTGAGTCGATTCCCAGATTATCTTCAAATCTCACAACAACACACGAGCCCGACTCTCCCGGCTCATCAGGGCCTTCTTCACTCATATACATGTCCTTTGTAGAGTTTTCCAGATTTCCCTCCACCTCAGAAGCACCAGACCTGTCATGACAGTGTTTACGTAAATGACCCATCCATCTGCATGAAGAGCAGCGAAAGGGTAATCCTTGATAATCGATGTGTTGCATCGTGACTTGGCCGCACCACTCTAGTTATAACGAATCCATAAGACCGACATGTATGTCCAATTCAACTAACACCCTCGCCATACGCTTATTAGGCGATAGTAGGCAAGCTTCATCTACCTTCAGAAAGCGGCTTAACATGTCCCCTATAGCCATCAAATCATTTTTGTTCCAAAGGTTTAGAGGTAAACTTGGAAGCAACACCCAAACATGCCTGAAACTGAAATAGTCAGTTGCAAGGTCGAAACGCATTCACCACCGCTTCAACATTATGTGACCTCCTTTGAAATCCCAAAATCTATTTAGGATATGCTCAACATCCTCCAGATTGTTAAAAATTGGTCCAAACCACCCATAAGGAAGAGTCGGGTAGTCTGGCACATAACCAATCATAGGAACCCAAACCACCTTCAACCACTATGAGAAAGAGAGACTGCTCCTAGATTTATATGCGAACCTACCTACCAGAGCACATAAGGAGAGTTGACAAGTCTCTTCCAGACCCACATCCATCCCTATGACGAGGCGGTGACACACCCTCTTGGGTTTCCAGACTCTCGTAGTTTTCCTGCGCAGGTAGTCCTTTACACTCAGAGTCTCCCTCAGAGAGCTCACCAAGAAGCGGTCAGAAGAGGTCTAGGTGTTCACCCTTTGGATACCTATTCCAAGCTTTGAAAAACCATTGTCAATCCCTGCATCACCTAGCCTCTGGGATTGCTCAACACTTGAGCCAGCTACTACAGGATTCAGAGCTGGGTCCCGACTGATACCAACAAATCATGACTAAGTAACCTTTGGTAAACACTGTGGAGAAATCTCAGTTATTGTCTTTATAGAGGGTAGTAAAGGATCCAATAAATGACACCCTCTTGCCTTAAATTTGCACAGTTCATCAACTGTGTTGAAGAGACCCTTCCGCTCCCAATCCTCCTCGTCTGATGTGCCCATGAGGGCGCTGACCTCATGCGCCATACCAGAGATCTCACCACCTTAACAAAAACTCTTCCAACACTGTACACCAGTCAGTTCACAAACAATGGGACCAGACCCTCAAATCACACCCGAATCAAAGGTAGTTAAATCTCTAATAATGAAAAATGCCAACACATAGCCCAGTTATCAATGGAAACCGATAGTGGGTGAACGTCTTGTTGTAGCAAGGTCATATTCAATCCAAAAATAATGGCCTCGTTCTTCCCAATAACCCACTAACCCCGCCACCCTCATCTAGAACTAAACATCAAAACTAAGTAGTAACCCAACTAAAACCACCCTCTCGAGGACCCCCAAACTAAACGAGGTCAGGAAAATCATCATCTAACAAAAGAAAACTAGTTGTTAATTATAGATATCCGCCATGGATACCTACAAGCAAAGTTCTGCCTACTACTAAAAAGAGTAACCTGTCAAAACACTATTAAAAAATCGCCTCTCACCGTTCAAACCCCCGCCGGAAGAGTCTAGGAAAGGGAGCGCAGACACTTTGTTAAAAGTTAACTAACAACTAAATAAGTTGAAATTTCAATAGAAAGTAATAATAAGTATACTTTGTAATTTCAAGTATAACCTTTTGACAAGTTATATATACACTATTAATAATAATATTTCATAACCATTTAGCCAAGTTTTCTTTGGAGGAATTTTGAAGCGTTAAAAATGACAATATAAAATTTTATACACAATCACAAAGTCAAACACTTTTGTGAACACCAATATAAGAAAGGATGTAATCTATGTATCCATATGATGTATGAGCATTGCATCTTATATTTATATTTTGAGCATACTCCAATTCTGCTTAACCATGGGAGTCATGTTCATTTTAAATTTCATTAGAAAAAAAGAAATTGTAGTAAATCTTGAGGCATTTGTTGAAGGATGATAACTCTATCAAAATACTATAAAAGCAATGAAGAAACCCTACTTGCATTATAGGTCTCTAGGAATTTGACAATATAGCATCTTTACATCCATTGCTTAAATGACTATTATTTTGTTTATGTATTGGAGCTTCCCAAGATCCATAGAAACACGAAATTAAATTAAATTACTCATCAAGACCACCAAGTATGTTACTTTTATTGAGGACATTGATTGTTCACTTTATCTCTCAAACCATGCAAAAATGCATGAAAAAGTGGGATGTTAGAGTATAATCCCTAATGCATAAGTTTGGTGATAATACAAATTATGTTACATTCTCCCTAGTTTTCTTAAGAATCCCACCCAGCGTCAAAATGTTGTTTCAAGCATTAATGCTACAAAGGATACATCCCCTTGATTTTGGGCTTGGGATGAGGTAGGGGGAAGAGAGCTATGGGGCATTCTCAAAATATTTGTAAAGTGTCGTCACACTAATGTCAATGTTGCTAGAAACAAGAAGAAGGAAGTGAAAGTGTGATAGATAAAGATGAACGGGGTCAATAAAATAAAAATGATTATTTTGGAGAACAAAGGAATGGGAATTTTATAATGCTATAAATTGAATGAACAAAATCACAACTCTAATGGTTGTAATCCTAATTTTAGGTTTTGTGATGTTGCTAAGGTTCATTTTTTGCAAGTTCATATCTAAACTTAATCAATAACATACAAGTTAAAAAATTTCACCAAGCTTAATAGAGTTTGTAATCCCAAACATAATCATTAAATAGTTTTATGTGAAAGAAAGAAAAACTATATGCTATCGTTATGATGGGCTTGACCAAACTTGTACAAGATTGTGGAATTGTTGAGAGATCTATATTCAAGTGATTTCAAAATTATATATATATATATATATATATTTAAAAGTGTTTTTTGAATAACTCTTCCAAGGAAAGATTTGAACCCTTGGAAGGGATAGGAATGATTCAATTTTGATCACTGTTGTAGAGTCCTAAAAGGTTGATTTGATTAATTCGTCATCTGTGACGTGGGTGAATTAAATATTATAGCGAGAATCTGAATCCTAATTTAGCCACAGATTTGGCAAAAGATTCCAAACTTTAGGTATATTAGGAGTGAACAAAATGTCAATTTATTCGGTTATTGTGTTATCGGTCCTCTGTTTACGCTAAGCATAACAACAATCTATTAATCGAGTTCAATGTTACTTTTTCAGAGCTCCAAGCAATGCATAGAGATACAAGATAAAAGGAATTAATCAGGGGGAAACAACCTTTGATTTCTAAGGTAGAGGACCCCTCTTGTTTTGATTTACGTGCATGATCTTTCAATTGTTAATGAGAAAAATGTGCAGGATTTGGAACTCTAATTTCAAGTTGTATATGCTTTTAGATTACATATTTGATTATGCTTTGAAGTTCTTCCCTTCGTGATCTAAATGACTTGAATTTCATTTGGTCATTCGAGGTTCAAGAGGGGATTATATTTGTTACTTGAATTTAACTTGGGGTTAGTTTCGAATTCCTTGATTTGTGCTTGAAACCGGGGAAATCCCACTTCCTTGTGGTAGCTTTAAGAGTTTGAATCAATCCATGGCAATCTTGTTATTCACATAATATTTAGAAAAATATAAGGCACACAAAAACTTATCTACGCATTTTATTCTCATCATATATTTATACATTAAGTTTAGGCTTAAGATAGATAGGTTATTTTAGCCATACAATCCATATCCATTTGTTGAGATAATATCTCAACCACACACATAAATAGGACCTAGATCTAACAAAATTCTAACCAAACATCTCAAGTAGAAATTACAATAACTAATACATTCTATGAATATCAAATATTAAGCACAAGACAAGGAGTTAATATCTCCAATAGTAGTTCTGCAGAATTCTCACTTAATTCAAATAATATATGAGTGGTACATCTATCGCCTTGCCCTTTGAAGATAAGATGTGCATTCCGACTGATGAACTATTAATTTCAAATACTAATTATGATTAATTGAGTGTGTGTATATGACATACACAATTGCTCCAAAGAAAGTAAAAATGGTTAAAGAAGTAATTTTTGTTGTTGCTTGGCAACCAAAGTAGAATGAATCTCTATTACTTACAGATTCTGCCTTCACTATGTATCTTAATAATCACAAGTCATATGTACAAGTGTTCAAAGTGTACAACACCTTTGTATCTTGCACTATTAGAGGAACATTCAGAGATGAAGTAGTACTAGGTAGTAGAGCAGTTGGTCAGTGTGAGGTTTAGTCCCTAGTTGGTTAATGTGAGGTTTAGCCCCCATTTGGTCACTGGTTCAAATCATGTGGATACCTTTGTTACACCTCAACCCTCAAAACCGTCAATTCATGGAAAAAAAAACATTTGAAAATGAAGTACTTGATGAAATGATGATGATCATATGGTCTGAAGGTCCACCTCCACAATGTAACATACGAATAGAGATATCCCCTTGTGATGATGTGATTCAATGGTTGATACTCAAATTGAATGTCACTGACAAACAAATTTATTCAAACACATCCAACTGCATTGACTCATTTACACACAATGCATTCACGACTATTTACAAATTCTTAGATCCTGAGTTGCATATAACCCTCAAATGGGTGGAGCATTTTGTCACAAGAAAGTTGCATCTGAAAGATGGGTGGTAGGGTTGATATAGCCTTTTAAAGAGATCCTATAGGAGTTTATGTGATTAGGCATCTAAAACCTCATGTGGTGGATGTCATGGTCTTGATATGCATGTTTTATGGAGAGAAGGATGCAACCCATATGAAGGAAACATGTCTCCTTTAATGCATATATGAAGGAATTCTTTTAAGTGGGGCGATATCATTTCAAGCAATTTGACCTTCACAATTCGAAAGGTTTGTGTGGAGCCCCAACTAGTTGAAAACTTGAATTTTAGAGGGATTCTACGTGATGGATGTTGTTTGTGCTGAAAATATCTCTCCAGGAATCGGTTAGAGTTGGTGGCATCCACGTTACACATTATTTTGGTCACCCCACATTATTTTGGTCACCACTGTGGTCAACTGAAGATATGTGCATAACTCACTTCCATGTTCCATGAAAATACTAAATGAGACTTTCTCCATGAGAAAAGTGGATTATCTTTTCTTCCTTAAAAACTATGTCAAAGGAGATCGTCGCACGCTGCACCAAAATTGGACCGCGGCGTCACCTCAGACTGCCTGTGCATGGGGTGCAACGATCTTCAAACAAGAGAAAAAGTGAAATTCATGAAATTTCTAAAAGGAAATCTTCTAGAAGATGAGGTGACCTCTGATCGGTTTGGATATTACTCGCTTCTCTGATTTAGTGGGATCATCCTAATCTCCTCATCCATCCCTCTTTCACCCTATATAAAGAGGGATCTCTCATGGAAAAGGCTAGGTTTTCTTATGCATGAAGAATTCTGTTGTATATTATACTTGAGATAGCTTTTCTTTAGCTCTCCAAGTCAGGTTGCATATGTTCTTCATCAAAGGAATTGGAGCAAAGGTGTGTGTGTTGAAGCAAAGGGCCATTGGAAGGGACCTTGCAACATCAAGGCATGGGTTGTACTCTCCACTTTAATTTAATATAATGCAACAATACATTTCTTCTCTATAAAGGTGTCTTTACTTTTATTGTATAACTCCTTGATCTTATACATAGAATTCATTGGAATATATATATCGTTGTTCTCTCTCTTTGTTGGTTTGTGCTTCTTAATAGGTTCACCATCCCACAAATCCAAAGATGGAGCGACAAGGACAAAACTAGCGAGGATCAAATGTCATTTAAAATGTATGTCATTTGTCCCTCTCTGAACTAGTGTATATGACAATGAAATCTAAGGAGAAACTTTTATTCAGCCATTTTTTGTTCTAGCTTCTTGTTGAAGTTAGGGAGATTAGTTTGTGTCATCACTTACCGATTTGTCCGATAAAAAAAGTGGCGACCATACTGGGGAACATCCTATTTTGGTTTTTTTCTTCTTATTTGATTTTAGCTTGTCTTCTTTTGGTCAATTTCATTCTCTGAGTCTGTGGGTGATCCATCTTGACTCCCTGGTTCTGAAAGTTCATTGAGAAAATTTGTCCTCTTTTCAATTTTTCCTTATGTTCAATCATTGTCGCACCCTGCTTGTGTGAACTAGAGAGACGACGTCGCACTATGTTTTTCCTTCATCTTGTGACGATCCTTCATCGTTGCACTGTACTCTTTTGCAGCCTGCGAGGATTTCGATAGAAATTGTTGGAGTGAGTCAACTTTCTTCTCTTTGCCCAGATTTGTCTTTACTTCTTAGGGTGAACTTTTAGTCTTGGTGAATGATTGGTTTGCATTTTTTAAGCCTGAATTTGATTGTTTCTCAAGTATTGAGAGTCTTTTTCATAAACTTTATAAGTTTTATCTTTTACTTCTTAATGCAAGGGTATAATCTCAAGGCTTTGTCCATGAGTGCTTGCTAGATAAGTTATTGTTGAAATTTTTGAGTTTTGGATTGTTGTTGATTGAAAAACAATTTTTGTTTGCATTCGACAAATAAGTTTTCTTATCTTTTCACTTTTTGTTTGCATTATGAGTTTGGTTTGGGAAATAGTGTTGTGAGTGCATTGATCTTCTTGGACAACTCTTTCTTTTTTGGATCACATCTCTGTTTTGATTTGAAAAGGAAAGGACTGGAGTTTATTCTTCTATTTAGTAGTCTTTACAAGAAATTTTTTTCATTCAAATATTTGTCGAGAAAGAGAAAATTGGAAAATTTAGTAACTTTGATTGTTTGGAATCAATATCAATCAAAGATTGAGAAATTGTGCATTGTAACTTTTTGTATTCTGGAAAGAGAAACTTTCTCCCTATTGTAATTAGAGTTCATCGAATGAAACAATTGCATGTCATTTATTTTTTGCATTTTATTGGGTCAAGGTCAAATACATCACCAGTTTCATCTCTGTCTTCCTTTTTGAGTAAGCAACAACCATTAAAATTCAGCGTAACTTTAAAATCTACCTAGCAACTTTTATTTTCTAGAACTTTTATACACCAACATTAGCTATGATAGCGCTTTGGAATAGGTTGCGAGGCACACTCTCCAAAGCATAAAAACACACAATTGTATCTTGTGATAGGGAGAGTTTAAATCCACTTGCTACATTTTGTCCTGTGAAGCCCTTTTAACATAAGGGTCAATCACAAGGTCGCATTAGGGCCGACAGAGTTACTCACCCTACTTTGTTGGTCTTAGTGTAGAGATTGCATGTATTATTAGGGGCCACTTGAGAATAAAATCATGTGCGGACCTTCTCAAGGATATTTCAGGCTTAGATACCTTGCCCTTGCATGTGGATCAGACTATCGAATTCTTCCCAAGGCATCATTGTCGTAATTGGTAACCTTAGTAGCCTATCTCTTTAGACTCTTTACACAAGGTGACTGTGGAGGGGCAAGTCTTCACGGTTCCTAGAATCGACGTTGGCCAAAATCACTTGGGCTCCTTGGAGGGTATACCCATGATTATGTGTGGGAGCTTGCACTAGGGTGTAAGTTCATTAAGCAGGTCGTCACCATAACTTTTCCACCCTCTTTATCCCTGCCCCTTCTTGTCTTGAATTTGTGATGTTGGATTTCATCATGAGCTAATGACTTTGAAATAAGAAGGTTTGTTTCCGTGTTTGATATCTATATTTTATTAATGAGTGTTGATTGTTTCTCTAGTTGGCCATAGATTTTTTTCATTCTTTATTTGGTGTGGCCAACATCGACCCTCATCGTTCACGTAGGATGCAAGGGTTACCTCTGGAAGAGCCAAAAGAATACGCTCCTTTGCTTCCTAATTCACTAGAGGGTCCTTCTCCGAAAGGAGCAGTCAATGACGACGTGTCCTTTGAGATTGGAAGTTCTACTCCATTGGAGGAATCAACACTTCCTGTAAATTTGTTATTGAGTGTTATACAAGATCCACTTTTGCTCTGAATAAACTCGTCGAGAGACGTTGTTGCTAAAGACTATACTAGAATACCTAATGGACCTTACACAGAGTCTAGTGTAGACGATCGACCTTTTCAGAGTGAATCGTTAGAACCCCGGTTCTTACTGCTGGAATTTTTAATCCTAACTCAGTCCCCGTCCGTTCTTTTTGGAGGACCTCCTCGAGACATGATATTTTTGATAAACTAGGAATGATCCCAAATCAACCTATGTCATCACATACACCGGTGACTTCCACTGCTTATATAGTACCTCTAGATCATTTTACTGGCACGACTAGTAATGTTGTCACGGTTTCAGACCAGTTGTTGGTTGGTTCTCATACAATTCTTCCCCTCCAACTCACTAGGTCTACCACAGTCCCACAAGTTACACATGTTTCTGCCGAAAGTTCGGTCATAACTCAAGCTCCTATTGGAACGCTACTTCCATCTAGATCAAGTCCATCACTTCCACCTGGGTATAACACTCTTAATACTTCTATTACTAATCATGCCCATAGTCCAACCAGAGGGCTTAATCTTTCTGGGTATAATGCTTCCAACGGTTTTGTTCCCACACCTACCCAGGTTCTCTCTAGAGGGCCTAGTATTCCTCCTCCACCTCCACCTAGAGGATCTAATCGTCCTGGCCCAAGTAGATCCAATCAAGTTGGAGGCACAAGTCATTCTGTCGCTTCTGGTTTTCAAATTCCTGTAGGAGGCCAACTTCAGGTTGGGGTCCAACCCCAAGTTGGGGAGCAACCTCAAGTTGGGGGGCAACCCTAAGTTGGGGGTCTTAACCCAGTGTACGGAAAATATACACCTAGATTACAATATCAACCTTGGAATTTTCCTTTCCAAGGAAATCAACAACTGCCAGGAGGGGAAACTCCTTAAGTAAATTATTCTGTACCCCCTAATCTCGGACAACCATATCCAGGCTCTGTAAATCCTACCCGGGGTCAAGATTTTCAATATAATGCTCCTTTCCAAGGTAGCATTCCCAATCAACCAACACATGTTGGCTACTTGACTCAAAACCCTTCACAACCGAATTGATAGGACCCTCTAACTATGATCCAGGTGGATATCGGTGGCCACTCACCTTTTCCAGCTGGCTCAAAACAACTTCCTAGCAATTTTGATAATTTACTATTTTTAGCAGTTTTTTGAGTCCTGAACTTCTGGAGCCGTTTTGAGGCCCTAAACAATGTTTTTGGGGTATGTTGAGGTCGCAAATTTTTTTCGTGAAATTTTGAGCATTTGTTGTAGTCCTCGGCTAGATCTTTCCAATGGGCTATCATATGCCTAAAACATAGATCATATGCAAAAGTTACGACCCCGGGAAGTTGATGTACTTACTTACCCAAACGAGGCCCACATGACTTTTGGTGCTTCATCTCCTAGGGTTAGGTTTTTGGATGTTTAGGGTTTTTGAAACTCCTGTTTGTTGTAAAAATGCCTTGAGAGCCTCATTGTAATCATCTTCTTGCAAATGAGTGCATCCATCACATCTCTTCTCAGAGATAAGCCGCCACCATTCCAACAAGCTTGTTTTCCGCTGCATTTAATAGTTTCAGCTTATTTCCTTATTGAATAGAAAACCAGTTTTACTATATCTTTGTTATTCTGTGTTAAGCATCTAGTAATAATTTGTAGTCATTTTGTTCTGCTCATAAAATCCGGATTAGTGGTATCAGAGCGGTCTGCTCCTTGTCGTCTTAATGCATGTCCCCAACGAGGTCGAAGTACAAAGATTTGGGTCTCGAGCTTGTTTCTCTTGAGGACAAAATCTCTCGCACACCCAAGTGACCTCTCATGGAAGGAGAAAAGAAAGATGATGGGACAGAAGATCCTTTCAAACTGTTGATTGAGGAATCCCTCACGCAACAAAGGAACGAGATGATGGATAATTTCACGCAAATCCTCCAACGACTACCAACAAGCGACGCATCTTCTTCGAGCGGAGGCACCACCCCCTTCAAGGTACAAATAAAATTTGATATTCCTATATTTGAAGGTCAGATAGACATAGATGTTGTAGAGAAGTGGTTGAATCTACTAGAAGGGTATTTCTCTATCCATAACTTTTCGAATAGAGAAAATATTACTTTTGCGCTCCTCAAAGCCGTCCCCCATGTCAAATATTGGTGGGAAACTTTCTATGAGAAAAAGGAAACAGAGGAACCCTCATTATTTACAGTCACGACCACCTGGGAATCCTTCAGGGATGCTATTAAGGAACAATACTACCCTGTCAAAAGTTATGATGACTTGTATACCAAATGGAACACACTGTGCCAAGAAAGAGACCAAGCAGTGCCAAATTTCACAAATATCTTCCATACCTTGCGCACCAAGTTGGGTAT
>ML800570.1:4079-27195 GCA_009831015.1 Picea engelmannii
AGATTTATTCAAGGGTATGAAAGTTGCAGAGTGTGAGAAGAATGTGGGTTTAATTGGCACCGATTTTTAGGAATATTTATAGACCTCTCTACAATTTAAGGCCATGCCATGCAAGCTCAATCATTTGGGAAGACATTTCCTATGGTTGATATTTGAAGCATGGTATGTCATGTCCAAATCTAGGTTAAAGTTTCTATATTTTGATATAGAAAATGGAGTTCTCATATGGGAATAAAGAACATTCGAAGTGGTTTTGTGCTATTCTAAGGTTCACCCAGAGGTTTTGGTATCCATCAATGGAAATTTGGGCGATGATTTATACACAATTCTAGTAGCTATGGTTCTATTTATGTCTATGGTACTATATCTAATTCTATCTTTGGGTTCTAGGCATGGTTCAATATCTAGTTTTGGTTATATCAATTTGGATACTACAAAATCCCATTGCAACATAATAAATTGGATGGTTAGATGGAATAAGTGGATGTATGAGTTCTCTATTTAGATATGATGACATACAAGCCAAGCATGCAGTGGAATTTTCCATGAACATCCTGACAATTCTTGAATGGAAAATGGAAGTAGAGTCGTTCATGACAATCCATTGAGGTAAGCATAAAAATCTCAGTTGTAGGGTAACATATATGTAGCATATGATAAGAATAATTATCACTTATGTGAGAATTCCTTTTAAAGTCATTTCCTTTTATCCCCATATGGATCAAATCTTCTCTCATATCCAATCTCTCAATGGTCACTCATTGGCCTTAGATAGTAAAAAGAGCATGTCAAATCCTAATGTATATTATGAACCAAATTCCCTAAATAGTGAAAAAATAGAAAGAAGAAGTAACTTCATGCCTTTAAAATGATAAAGAGTAAATAAATAAGAATCCAATTCAACGGGGAAACCTCCCTTTACAATAAATCTAATGCACAGTACAATATGCCTATACAAATGATTCTCATTTATTATAAATGGGAGATAAAGTGAGCACAATGTAAACTACCACTAAGAGGACCTAACCATAGCTAATATACTAATAATTAATGAGGGTATGGCCTTAATATAGGCCCCTTCTTTAAAAGATATTTACCCTCAAAGCTCATAATTGAGGATGTTTCTTAATGAATTTCTCATTTTTCCACGTAGCTTCTTCTTTAGGAATATTTTTCCACTTGATTAGTTAATCCATAATGGTTCCATTCCTAAGAGATAGAGAACATGGATCTATAACTTTTTATAATTCAAGAATCAAATTCCCTTCTTCATCAAATTCTAGAAGTTTTGTATACACTAGCATAGCTTGTCCTAGAAACGTTTTTTGGAAAGATACATGAAAAACCTTATGAATGTGAGAAAAATACAAATCTAACTCATAATCCACTTCTCCAATCTCGCAAATAATATTGTAGGGTCCATAAAATTTTGGAACTTGTTTTTGATTCCTCTTTTGTCTGAGAGTATATTTCTTATAAGGTTGTTGTCTCAAAAATACCCAGTCGCGCTCCTCAAATTTTATTTCACTTCAATGTTGATCTACTTGTTGCTTCATCCTAATATTCACCATTTGAAGGTTTTCTTTAAAAAAATTCAAAGTTTCTTTTGTATTTTCCATATGTGATTATATTGCTTGTACTTTGGAATGGTCCTACAAAAGCATGTGATAATAGGAGTTGGATATATATAAAGAGATTCAAATGGAGACATTGTATTAGTTGTGTGATTGGTGGAATTGTACCACCATTCTAATAGAGGAAGCCAATTTACCCATCAATATTGATTTTCTGAATAATAGAAACAAAGATAACCCTCTAAACATTTGTTAACTAATTTTGTTTGACTATATGTTTGTTAATTATATACTACCACTTTATTTAAGCAGGAATCATGAAATATTGGATGATTTTTAGAGTGGCCATGAAGTTCTAATTTCTAAGACACTAGCCTAATACATTTGAGGACCTTTTAGGGTCAATAAAACTTGGGAGCAACCTTCTAGTGGTGTTTGTGTTTGAGTGAGGTATACTTGTAAGGATATAGATGGAGGAAAACTTGATCTGTTTCTTCAAAATGGTGTTTGGAATGATGTTGATCATCATGTTTCTTCATTCGGATTTGAGCCATTACAAAATTATCCTTGATAATGCATAGAATTTTGGCTTGAGATGTGAGTGTTTTCTCTACCTCTTGCACCTTAGATAATCTTGGTAAGTAGGATATTATTTATGGGGAATTTTTTCCACAAATAGCCTCAAAGGGAGTGATTTGAGTGGCACCACGATAATTTTACTATACCACCATTATGCTAGAGGTAGCCACTGGACCCATTGGGATTGTCTCTCTAAAGTAAACAACCACAAATAAGATTATGAGAACTTGTTGACACCTTCAATCTGACTATCATTTTGAGTGTGATATGTTTTGTTGAGATTTAGTTAAGTGACCTAGAGCCAAAACAACTCTTGCCAAAAATTTCTAGTAAAGGTGGGGTCACAATCCATCATAATCAAGTGTGGCATACCATGGAGTTTAAATATAATATCCATGAATACTTGAGAAATCATAGAGACTTTGAAGGGGTATTGTAGAGAACAAAAATGAACATATTTGGAAAGGAAATAAACCACAACCATGATTACAGATTTATTGCCAGATTTTGGTAACCCCATAATGAAGTCCATAGAAATGCCATTCCATTTATGGTGCAAGAGAATATCTCCACCTTAGCAATGCGCCAGCATTCCATCACATCAGCGCGCATTTCAGAGAGGGAGAGGCATTAACCCTCCCATTTTTCAAATTCGAAATATGATCCTATACGGGTCCATGTTGTAAGCTAGAGTGAAAACCAAGCCATATCTCTGAACAGGTAGAAGATAAGGTCACCTTTAATGGCTGACAGGTTGATGGATCTAGGTTAAATTCAGACTAGATGGCCATTTATGAAACTTTAATGTAATATATGAGGTTAGGTGAGGGAGAGGATAAGATCGTAGAGCCCTATTTTGTAAAATGAGAGAGAGAGAGATCTTAGAAGAGATAGTTCTTAGAAGCAGAACTCAAGATAGAGTTAGAATAGGATAAATAACTAGGACTCTGTTGCAGTCCAGTTTTTGTAAAAATATCTGTATAGACAGACAACAATGATAGAAAAACATTTTTTCCTGCACATGGTGTGTTTATGTATTTGTGTTTATTGTTATGATTTTATATGTCATTCATGTTTTGAATGTATGAACTGGTGAAGTGTTGTATAAGTTTCAATTATTTCTTGCCTTTGAGTTTCGAGTGTAAGGAGTGCACATTTGTCTGCAATGAGTGATTTGATAGAGGTGAGTTAACCTCAAAGAAGCTCGAGAGAGATATCATTCAACCTTCATCATCAGAAGTGCAAGGAGTGCACAGGAAGAACTCTGTGTTTAGTTCATAGAGAAACCAAGTTACTGAGAATTTTGTAGAGCTATGCCAGGCGGGCATCAAGCAGGTGCAAGTGTGCACAAAGAGAACTCTTGTCAAGTTCAAGGAGAATAGTATCAGAGGAAGATACTCACAGAGTTGTTGAACACTTTGTGGAAAATCTCTGCAAGGTGTGCATTTATCGGAAGGTTGTCAGGAGGGAACAAAGTTTTCCTTTGGAAGTAAACAAAATGATAGATACCCTTAGGAGACTGAGTATTTCAAAAATATTAGAAGAGATAATGTAAGGAGTGCATGGGAAGCAGACTTATTCTAAGTCCCAAAGCTCAGAAGAGACAACACGTTCAAGAGTGAAAGCAAGACCCAGATAGTCGGGTCAGCAGCAGAAAGTTCAAAGGTCGAAGACTTCGAACACTGAAAAAATCTTCCAAGGCGAAAGAATTCAAAATCTTAGGAGGAGGAGTGACAACAGCCATTTGATCGATTATGGAAGGGAGCTTGGATCGTTATATCTACATCCAATGAACGAAGGAAGTGTAGAGAAGAGGAACATACCCAATCTGTTGAATCTAAGCATAGAGAACCAGCAATCGTTGGATCTGGAGGTAAGTGCACAAGAATTAACCCTTGTGTGCACCGGAGAGTGGACTCATCAAAGTCCTGAAGTCCCAAAGTGAACAGAGATCGTCCATTGTCCAATGTGACAGGTGGCTAAAGATCTGAGTTTTCGAGTGAAAGCACTCCAAGAGGAATGAGTGCACAGTAGTTGAAACTCTCAAAACCCAAAGACCCAAAGTGGATAGAGGTTGTCAGATCAAGGGGGAGACACACATCAAGAGATCGTGTGTTTTAGGTGAAAGCACTCTGGGAGAAACGAGTGCATAGGATTTTGAAAATACCGAAGCCCAAATAGACAAAGCGTCGAAGAGTTGAAGGGCCGAAGAGAATTTGGACCATCAGATATAGAAGGGAACATGGTGAAAGATCATGAACTTTGGGTGAAAACACTCTAGGAGAATGCGAAGGATGAAAGTTTGAGATCGTTGAAGCCCGAACAACCAAAGTAGCTGGGAGCCTTTGATCTGGGTTGGACAGGTGTCACTAGATTTTGAACTTCATAGGATCGTACTCAGGGGTTTCTAAGATGTTGTGTTTCGGAATATCCCAAAGCGTCGAAGCTCAAAGAATCCAGGGCCATAGAAATCAAAGGAAAGGACGTGGATCATTGATCTATGAGGGGATACATGGAGGATGGAGATTCACTCTATTGGATAGCCATTGGATCAGGGAGGACGGGTGTCATAGGATCTGACACTACAAAAGGATTCACTCTGGATATTTGTGGTGGTTGAGATTTGAGATCATTGAAAGCCAAAGTCCCAAGCAGATGACAGTCGTTGATCTGGAAGCAGAAGTGTGGCACCAGATCTCGAATTCTGGGTACGGAGCACTCCAGAGGATAACAGAGGGTGAAAGCGTTGAAGTCCCAAAGGATATCTCGATCATTGATCGAGGAGGAGTTCAAAGGACCATTGATTTGGTTGAGGAGGCCAAAGTCCCGAAGTGGTATTAGAACTGTCAATTGAAGAGGACACATGGCAAACGATATGCCATTTTGGAGAAATCTCTCTGGAAGAAACGAGAGTTTGAGAACTAAAAATCTCGAAGGCCAGACTCATGAAGGAGATTATGACTGTAGATTCAGGGAGACGAGTGTGAGTAGATATTTCACTCCAAAAGATAGTTTTTGAGAAGGAAGCAAAGGTTGAGAGTTGAAACTCTCGAAGAGCAGGGAGTCAGAATCAACAACAGTCGTTGATTTGAACCGGAGATACGTGTTGACACATCGTAGAGATCTGGTATCATGCATAGAAGGAGGATAGATAGAAGTCGTTGATCACAAATCATCGTTGAAATCAAGAGATCGATGGATGAGAAGGATTGCGGGGCCAGGACATGCTCAGATGTTAATTCTCCCTGAGCGGGTCACAATTGGAACCACGATTTTAGCAAAGGGATACGTGGCAGATGGAGGTGGATTATGGGGCAAAAAGCGGGTTGGTATAAAACCACTCTTTCCTGATGCCGCAATCACATGTTTCTGCAAGGTCAAAGCCTAGGGCCATATGGCGGAAGGGGCCAATGGAAAAAGGGGCAGTGCCTGAAACTCGGTATTTTGGAAGCGCACAGGGATAGTCCACAGGTCGGTCAGAACCTGCACATAGAAGGAAAGGGGCCTGTGTATAATTGTTTTGGGTTCAATCAGGAGCCCGAAGAGTCAATCTGACTCAGAAGAAATAAAGATCCTAGACCAGGAGGTCGTAGAACCCTATTAGGGGAGGGGGGTTGCATTAGGTGGTATCAGAGCTAAATTTTCATCTGTAGATTTCAAGCAAAAGAGAAAGAGGACTAAGTCATTATTTTTCTGCAAATGTAGGAAAAGGGGAGACGGTAAAAGGAGATGATCTGATAACATCAAGTGGTATAAGAAGTTAAAGTTTTCATGTAGAAAACAAGTGAAGGAAGGCAAAGTACTGATGCTCTGTGAGGAGTTTGTTGCATGTGCGTAGTAGCAAACATTTAAACATCCAGGTGAGCTATGAGAGAATATGGAGATTCTCTCGGATGTAGAGTGACCCATAGGCTTTCCAAGAGGGCAGGTAGAAAGTGAATATGTCTATTGAAGGCCATAAGTGTGCTTGAAGAGAAGACCGCAAGAAGAAATGAAATCTAGATATGGATCTGGAGCTCAATGAGATAAGAGAAAGGATGGAACAACTAGCATTAAGGATGCAGGGAGAGGCAAAGATACACTGGAGGTACGAATTTCCTCTAAACAAAAAGGAAAAATGGTCTATTCAAAATTTGTTGGCCAGAAAGAAGAAACAAGAGTTAAGAAGGTGGTTGAGGGAATTAGAAGACCTTAGTGACAAAGAGGAGGAACTAATTCACATCTATGAACCAGAAATTGGGAGACACCTCAGTGATGAGGAGGAGGTGAGATTAGTCAAAGGTTTCATAAACTGCCAGGTGGGAAGAAATGGACTTTCAAGTTGCTAGGTCGGCAATGGAATGAGATCATTTGAAGGTCTCATATATTTCCAGAGGAGCAGTGTTGAAAGTTCAAATTTCCAGGTGGGAAATGAGATGGGATTGGTTGATCTCATAGACTGCCAAGTGGGCAGAAGAGAAGTCCCAAATTGTCAGGTGGGAAGGGGGAAAGAAATGAGACTATCAGATAGTCTCAGGATCTCATAAGTGGGTTCAGGTCAGCAAGGAGTGATGATAGGTGAATGTTCATGTGGATTTGCAGACCATGTGAATGAAGATGATGAGAAGTTAGAAACTCTCACCATCCAAAAGGAGGATCAGAGGAGCATTCTAATTATTGCAGGGATAAAGGAATTCCTACCAAGCAGCCAAGTAGAGGCCATTGCACATGATGAGAGCGCAGCAGAAGAAGAAATACAGCCAGCAGAAACTGTCAAAGAGGAATAAATGGAGTAGACATTGATGTCTACCCCAGCAGAAGGAGAAGAGAATTCGTCAAAATTATTCAAAATTTTCAGCCAAGTAGTTGAATAGGAGATGACTGCAGCACTGGAGCCTGCAGCAGAAGGAGAAGCAGACAACATAGATTTTGTTGAACTTTATGAAGAATTGTAATCCCTAGAGAGAAGGGTAATGGTGAAAATATTGCACATCCAACAGGCTAAGTTGGAGACAGATGGAGGAGCATACCAGCTCGAGGAATAGTTGGAAGAAGTTGGAATTGAACCAATGCAAGAGGAGATGACAGAAAGAATATGAGCAACATATCAGTGATGAGACTGAAGAATTGGATTTTTCAGTAGGATGGAAAAATAATGCCACCGAAAAAGAAGACAACATGGGGGATCAAGATGATCTACCCACTGGTAAGGAAGACCTGCAACCGAGAAGACTACATAAGAAGAGCTAGCCAATGGAGCAGCTGGACAAAGTGTTAGAGGAAATAAGAAGGTTGATGTTGAGGTCAGTAGAAGTAGTCATCAAAGGGAAGCTGAATAGGGGAGAACCTGCAACAACAGCAGGGAATAAGGAGAAGAAGAAGAAGAAGAAGAAGCAGTAGCAGCGACATAGCTGGAGAGGAGCAAGAGGAAAGCTCCAAGGAAGAGTTTGGGATCCAGGATGATTTCAACATTGGAGAAGAGGAGCTCATGAGCGGGATCTCATGATTTTCCCAACAATGGAGTATGATGTAGGATCATCGCTCCACCTCAGCAATGCGCCATCATTCCAGCACATCAGCACACATTTCAGAGAGGGAGAGGCATTAACCATCCCATTTTTTAAATTCGAAATATGATCCTATACGATTCCATGTTGTAAGCTTGAGTGAAAACCAAGACATATCTATGAACAGGAAGAAGATAAGGTCACCTTTAATGGCTGACAGATTCATGGCTCTAGGTTCAATTCAAACTAGATGGCCATTTATGAAACTTCAATGTAATAGATGAGGTTAGGTGAAGGAGAGGATAAGCTCATAGATCCCTCTTTTGTAAAATGAGAGGGAGAGAGATCTTAGAAGAGAGACGTCTTAGAAGCATTACTTAGGATAGAGTTAGAATAAGAGAAAGAATCGAGACTCTGTTGTAGTCCAAATTTTGTAAAAACATATGTATAGACACATACAGATAATAGAAAAGCAGTTTTTCCTGCACATGGTGTGTTTATGTATTTTTTCTCATTGTTATGATTTTATATGTCATTCATGTTTTGAATGTATGAACTGGTGAAGTGTTGTATAAGTTTCAATTTTTTCTCTCCTTTGAGTTTCGAGTGCAAGGAGTGCACATTTTTCCGCAAGGAGTGCATTGACAGAGGTGAGTTAACCTCAGAGAAGCTCAGGAGAGATACTGTTGAACCTTCATCAGCATAAGTGCAAGGAGTTCACAGGAAGAACTATGTGTTGAGTTCAGAGAGAAACCGAGTTACTGATAATTTTGTAGAGCTCTACCAGGAGGGCATCGAGTGGGTGCAAGTCTACACAGAAAGAACTCTTTTCAAGTTGAAGGAGAAGAGTATCAGAGGAAGATACTCACAGAGTTGTTGAACACTCTGTGGAAAAGTTATGCAAGGTGTGCATTGACTGGAAGGTTTCCAGGAGGGCACAAAGTTTTCCTTTGGAAGGAAACAGAAGGGAAGAGACCCTTAGGAGACTGAGTATATCAAAATATCAGAAGAGATAACGCAAGGAGTGCATGGGAAGCAGACTTATTCTAAGTCCTAAAGCTTAGAAGAGACAATGCATTCAATAGCACAAGCGAGACCCAAATAGTCGGGTTCGCATCAAAAATTTCAAAGGTCGAATCCTTTGAACACTGAAAAAATATTCCAATGCAGAAGAAGTCAAAAAATCAGGAGGAGGAGCGACAAAAACCATCTGATTGGTTGTGGAAGGGAGCCTGGACCATTAGATCTAGGTCCAATGAACAAAGTAAGTGTAGAGGAGAGGAACAAACCCAATCCATTAGATCTGAGCGCAGAGGACCAACAATCATTGGATCCAGAGGTAAGTGCACAAGACTTAACCCTTGTGTGCATAAGAGAGTGGAATCATCAAAGTCCTGAAGTCTCGAAGTGAACAGGTACCTCCCATCATCCAAGGTGACACGTGGTGAAAGATCTGAGTTTTCGGGTGAAAGTACTTCGGGAGGAACGAGTGCACATGAGTTGAAACTCCCTGAATAGTCAAAGTATCTGGGAGTCGTTGATCTGGGTTGGACAGGTGTCACCAGATAGTGAACTTCATAGGATCATACTCTAGGGTTTCTAATAATTTGTGTTTCAAAATATCCTTAAGCATTGAAGCCCGAATCATTTAGGGTCGTAGATTCCAAAGGAAAGTACATGGACCATTGATCTGTCAGGGGATATGTGGAGGATGAAGATTCACTCTGTTGGACAACCGTTGGATCAAGGAGTACAGGTGTCATAGGATCTGACACTCTAAAAAGATTCACTCTGGAGATTTGTGGTGGTTGAGATTTGATATCATCAAAGGCCGAAGTCCTGAGTGGATGACAGTCGTTGATCTAGAAGTGGATGCTTGGTGCCAGATCTGGAATTATGGGTACGGAGCACTCTGGAGGATAGCAGAGGGTGAAAGCGTCGAAGTCCTGAAGGAGATCTCGATTGTTGATCGAGGAGGATTTTGAAGGACCATCGATTTGGTTGAGGAGGACAAATTCCCGAAGAGGGATAAGAACCATCGATTGAAGAGGATGCGTGGCAGACGATCTGCCATTTCAAAGAAATCTCTCCGGAAGAAACGAGAGTTTGAGAACTAAAACTCCATAAGGTCAGACTCACGAAGGATATTCTAACCATAGATTTAGGGAGATAGGTGTTAGCATATATTTCACTCCAGAAGATAGTTGTTGAGAAGGAGGCAAAGGTTGAGAGTTGAAACTCTCAAAGGGCGGAGAGTCAGAATCAACAGTCGTTGATTTGAATGGGAGATATGTGTCGACAGATCGTAGATATCTAGGATTTTGCATAGAAGGAGGATAGATAGCAATCATTGATCACATATCATCATCGAAAGCAAGAGATCGACGGACAGGAAGGATTGTGGGGCCAGGACATGCTCGAACATTATTTCCCTAAGCAGGCCGCAATTCGAACCACCATTTTAGCAAAGGGATACGTGGCATATGGAGGTGGATTGCGGGGAGAAAAGTGGGTTGGTCTAAAACAACTCTTGACTGCACCCACAATTGCATATTTTTGCAAGGTCATATCCCAAGGCCATATGAAGGAAGGGGCTAATGGAAAAAGGGCCAGCGCTTGAAACTCAATGTTTTGGAAGCACGTAGGGATAGGCTGCGGGTTGGTCAGAACTTGCACACAGAAGGAAAGGGGCCTATGTATAATTTTTTTGGGTTCAATCAGGAGCTTGAAGAGTCGATCTAACTTATAAGAAAGAAATATTCTAGACCGGGAGGTTGCAGAACCCCAGAAGGGGAGGGGGGTTGCATCAATTTATCTAGTGGAATAGGTAAAGGTTGCAGTTCACCTAGAGGTTTCACTGCCTCTACCTTATGTCATTAGAAAATGTCACACTTTTCCACAAAGGTGTGGATTCCCTTCTATGGGAGAGGAATGTAGTTCATATAGCACTCATGATTTAAATGTTGATTTCTTGTTCAAAAAAATATGTTCTTTATAGAAAAGCTCTTCATTTTACTAAGTGTAGCCCTGATATGCATGGGGGTCCATTTGAAGTTGTTGGATTAGGATAATGATCTTGGAATCTATTGACCATTATTTTTAGACATCATTCAACCAATATTCTACAATGAAGGAGAGTGAAAAGAGGGATCCTTCCTCTTCATTCTTTTGATAAAGAGCATCTTATACCACATTATCCTTGCCCTTTGTATAAATTATCTCATATTCATATCCCAACATTCTAGTGACACATTTTTGTTTCTCAAGGGAAGAAATCCTTTGCTCCAAGAAGTAATTTATGATGCAATGATTAGTTTTAATATATAAACTTTTCCTGAGTAAGTATGGATCCCAAATATACATAGCATGTAATATAGTCTTCATCTACTTTTCATAAGTTTATTTTCCCAGGTGCTTATCAAATAGTTGTTTTCTAGTAAAATCCAACGGTCATCCCACTTGAATGAATGCTACTTTGATATATTTACCTGAGACGTCACATTCCAAGTCAAAGTTATTAGTGAATTTGGGTAGAGAGAGTATTGGGGTTGTACACATAGAATTCTTTAAGTCCTGGAAAGCCATCTCTATGGCATCATTCCAATTGAAAGCATTTTTTTTAGCAAGGTTGTGAGGGGAATTGCAATCTTACCATAATTCCTTGAGAAAATTCTTTAATAACAGGTGACACCAATGAAACCTCTTAAACTTTTAAGAATTTTGGGGTGAGGAAAATCCTTTGCTGCTCCAAATTTCTTTGGATCCACATGAACACCATCATGATTAATAATATGGCCCAAATATTCCACTTCGGAGACACCAAAGGAAAATTTGGACCTCTTAAGAAAGAGTGGGTGATTAAAAAGTAGTTGTAAGAACTGATCCACATGGGTGACATGGGCTTATCAAGTTTTACTATAGATTAAGATGTCATACAAAAAGAAAATGGAAAAGTGATGTAGAAAGGGTTTAAATATTTTTTTACGAGACTCTCTAAGGTGGAAGGCACATTACAAAGGCCATAGGGCATCACCAAGAACTCATAATGGCATTCATGAGTGTGAAAATAAATTTTAGTATCTTCCTCCTTCATGCAAATTTAGTGATAGCCCAAGTGGAGATTGAGTTTGGTGAAGAATTGAGAACCCTTGAGCTCATCCAAAAGGTCATCAATGACTAGAATGGGAAACTTAACCTTGATTGTTAGTTTTTTCAAATATCGGAAGTCAGGAAACATGTTACAACTGCCTTATTTCTTGAGAACCATGATGACTGATGAAGAATAATGGTTGGTACTACGGGGGATGACACTAGTGGCTAGAAACTCCTAAACTATATTTTCTATTTCATTTTTTATCAAATGGATGATGATAAGACCATGCATTGGGTGGGAAGCTACCTAGTATGAGTGGAATAGAATGATCATTCTCACCTCGAAAGGGTGGTAGTCCTTGGGGAGGTTCAAATATAAATTAGTATTTGGACAAGACCAATTGCATGTCAGAATGAATGGGTTGAGAATGTGTCTCAAAGTCTTGAATGACATGGAATTAATATACAATGCCTAAATTCCCCTTTTCAATAAGTTTTTCCATATGGTGGGAGATGGTGATATCTAGAGAGATACATGTAATTCCTTTGGAAGTGTAGCTATGACCCTCCTGGTGGAAACTCATGTATAACTCATAGAAATCCATGGTGATGGGACCCAATGTCTATAACCATTCACCACCCAAGACAATGTCACAACCACCCATTTCAATAGAAAACATGTGGTTTTTTAGGGAATAATCATCCATTTGAAGCTTCACATTATTCATAACAACCACCACATTTCATAAAACCTCCATTGACAATTATGATTTGGAAGTTTTTCACAACATGGATCTAGTAGTGTGTTTCTTGGGCTACATGTTGATGAATGAAGTGTTGGTTGTGGAGCCTGATTATCTTCCTGATTCAGAGGTCCTTGCTTTCAGCCGTGTTTATACCCCATGAAGTATTTACACCCCAGAAGTATGTACACTCTTCCACGTGGGGGAGTGCAGAGGGGGGGTACCCCCTCTGCGGGGTTCGGGGGGCCTATCCCCCCAGCTGGGGGGTCTGGGGGCAAGTGGGCCCCCAGTGGGGGTTCAGGGGCGAAGTCCCCGAAGAAAAAATTGCCTTGTAAAAGTATATTGTAATTTCATTGTAAATCTGGACCGTTCATTATAAGGTCGCAAATCTAACGGTAGAGATTATGTTAGGGTTTTTTCCCTAGAAGGAAACCCTCTTTTATGAGGGAAATGTATTACGGCTATGTATGATGGGAATATTGTATTCTGAGAGAGGAGACTGTGAGAGAAAGAAGAGGAAGTTACAGCGGGTTTTGTTGTAGGTTGTATCCCTTCATTTGCTGGATAATAATAAAGGAAGGACCTGGCAATTTCTCTAGTGGACATAGCCCACACTAGGTGAACCACATAAATCTATGTCTCTCTTGTATTGTGTGTCTTCTGTGTTTTGTTTCTACATTTGTTTTATTTTATTGCTCTGCGGTCCTGTTTTTCTAACATGAAGTTATGGGTGATACCACTATCAATTAAGAAAATGAATTTGTTATGTATGATGTAACCAATTAATTTGAGGGTTTGGGGAGTAGAAATACTAGCCAAGGCATGCAAGAATATATGTGTTTCAACATCATAGAAATCAAGTGGGGGAATATCTTCAACATATGGATGAAGGACCTTAGAGGGTACTGCATCAACTTCATAAGTATAAATGTCCTCTGAAATGGTCATAAATACTTTTTTCTCCTTACATGTATGTCGAGGGGAACATTTCTCAACATAGTTGTAACAGAGACCTTTAAGTTAGTGTTCCATAATTTTGACTAGGAAATGTTGATCTTGAGAGGTGGAGAGGATGGAAAGGGATTGGTTGAGTGGGGAATATAGTGGGATGAGGATGAGGAATAAATGTTTTTTTGATATATATTTTATCATTCACCATCTTTTGGGCTCTCAGGGCTCTTTGAAAGGATTCCAACCTAGTAGGATGAGCCATTAAGACTTGTGCATGTATCTTTATTTCAATCCACTGATAAAGCATTCCTTGAAAAAGGTATCATACATGACATTGGTGTGGATGGTCAACTTCTCAAAAGTGGATATGAAATCTTTGATTGTGTTATATTGTTTAAACTTGGTTAATATTCCCAAATAATGAGTGTTTGCTTAAAAGAATGCATAGAGGTCTGAGAAAAATTGTGTCCAAGCAATATAACCCACGTGGGATTTCTTATGCCATTTCCACCATTTCCAATGTTCATGATCCAAATATAAGACACCCAAGTGAATTTTCATCAAGTCATATGTTATGTTATGTAGGGAAGAGTAATGTTACATTAGAGTGACCTATCATGTGGGGTCAGATCCATCAAAATTTTTGTTGAGATCAACTTTAGGATTTTTGCACCACATGTTAGTCATATGATCACAAACAAGCTAGGTGTAGTGATGCCCATTAGGATTGGATGACTCATCCCCTTCCTTTTAGGGAGGTAAGTCTTGTCATTGATAAACCAAGCATTGTGAAGTGAGGATTTGATTCTGCATCGCCATGAGTTTAGACATCTGGTTAGATAGCGACCCCAAGTTGGCTAGATTTTCATGGATGTCATCATGATTTTTCTAAGAATAGAAGTGATTGTAGTCTATCTTATGTTGCAACTCATCACATAGAGTTTCCATATTGGAGACTTTGTTGGAGAGATATACTCCTCCAATGGTAAACTAAGGGACTTCTAATATACCCAATGGTACATGGAAGTGAAACTCCATATGCAGGTGTTATCTGATGTGTTGCTACTCGAAAGGGTACCAACAAGGGTTACAAGAAATTATAACTAAATTAAAGTACTTGCATTTCCTGCATGTACTCTTCCCTGACCGCAAATTTACCCACTAAGTGAAAGATCACTATGTTATTTATAAACATTGGACTACGTTTCTAGCCTGAAAAAATATCTAAAAATATTGGCTCAGGAAAGTGTTATAATATTGTTTGTAGTGTTCCTCATTAGAAAAATAGAAAATTAAAAGTAGAAATAACAAATTATAACAAGATTTAGAGAAAAAATGACAAACTATAAAAATAATGGGAAATCATAGGAGTACCAAAATACCATAATTAGCAATAGCTTTATTGATGAAATCAATGTTCACTTGCCTCTTCAAAGGGGAAACCTCCCACTAAATAGAGCTTCAATTACAATATGCTTCAAAAGACATCTCATTACCTTGCTTCTACTTCATTATATAGTTTGTATCTAACCTCCTAGGAACTTTCTTGTAGGTGGAACTTTCTAGTAGGTGGAACCTTCTAGTAAGATTTCTTACAATTATTGCTTTCACAATATATCTACTACATGGGCCTTATTTAATAGATACGACCTCAATATATAGAAACATATCTATCTACTTAAGGGGTTATGCTAGTACTGCAACAGATTGAGATTCAAACCTATGAATAACCAAATCAAGCTATGAAATGAGAAGGTTGTGGATCTGAGAAAAGAGATGAGTGGGTACAAAGGATCATAAAGGTTGGTTTTCTTAGGAAACAATCCCTTTCCATGTATATTTATATTCATTGAGTTCTCAAGAGCCATGTAAATATTTTGAGTTAATATTGAAGGAAAATAACATATTGGACTCATTCTTCACACATTAAAGAGCATTAGAGGGAAGAAAATTCCTGATGCACTTTAGTAGAGAAGGAAAATATATTCCTTATGTTGTGTAGAGCAGTGGAAGGGAGTGTCATGGTTTTCATGGCTAGATGGTTACTTGGAGTGTTCCATGGTGAAAACTTTGATTGATCTAGAGAGAAATTATGTTGGATGAGTGACCTAAGAGTCCTTATCTAGTTCCCTTCATCCTAGTGGTATCATGGCTTGGTGGGAATACATATTTGATTCATATGACTAGGTGGAAAATGACTTCTTGGAAACTAGATTGGTGGAGTTTCATTTATTTACAAATAAGTATTCATACCTATCCCTATTTTGAATGCTTTTTGTTTGCAATATGGTCTGTGGTGCCTTAAACTTAATGGGAAATTTATGGATTTGAAATATGCATTTCTATTCCACTACTATATTATTTGTGCATATGAATTCGAAATGGTATTGTTGTTAGAGTTTCAAACATAGCCTAATAGTTTGTTAATTAAGGAAATAATTTCACATGGGGTGCCCTAATTACCAAGGAAGGCATCTAAGTATGTGACAATTTTACAAAAAACTAATGCATATATTATATAAGAAGAAATATATTCTTTCTCCTATCAAATTTAGAGAATTGTTGTATAACATTTGCAACTATAATATCTTCCTATTTGAACATTATCCATTTCTCCATCACATCACTAATGTCTTAGGTAGTAAAAAATGAAATTCCTTTATTGATTCTTGCCTTAAAATCTTGGTGAACATTTGGGAAATGCCCTAGTGTAGATGAGAGAATAAATCTAATTCATACTAGTTTAATTTTAATAGCCATGCTTCAGGCTTGTGTTTCCATTTCTCAACTATTGTGTAAGAACCTTAATTTAATGCAAGTTATGCTCTAGCGAATTCTACCATGAACATTTGTTGTACCTAGAAGCTTTGTGATTTATGATACTATATGCATTACTTCTTTTCATTGCTTTGATAAACAAATAGTCATGGTCATGAGCCTCGATGCACTAATTAACAACTTGTGTAAAATTAAAAATGATTGGGATGCAAGTTTCCTATATTAGTCTAGCATGATCAATTCTTAATGACTTTGAGATACAATGCATAAATTGTATTTTCTATACCAATGGAAATTCCATACATGAGATGACAAGGTATTAGTAATGTTTCCAATGTAAATGTCTTCTTTCTTTAAGGCCATATTGTACAACTTCGAAAATTAGAACAATAAAATTTCTTAAAGTCCCAAAACAATGTGCTCATAGTAATTATGTATGCCAACTTAAATCTTCCACCCTTGCAATTCAATATAGCCTTAATGCAAGTCTTAAGTGACAAATGCATCATATACAAAAAAAAATAAAAAAATGCACACATGCAATACAAATATTGTGTGCTCATCTACCCATTTTGGCCCCTAACTATTACATGTTCACAAAGAGAAGAAACTTACTTAGATCCTTAATATCTTTCTAATTACTAGTACCCATCCCAACATATGAAATCATATAGGTTACATGTGATCAAGTGAAGTTGAATAGTTCCATGATAGCATAACCTAAGTGAAGACCTTTTGGAGCATGGGGCTCTCCATACAAATAATAAATGGAAAGACAAAGCCATGCACCACAACTTTTTCAAATGACAAATGATTAAATCATGGGTGCCACATCTCGATGAGTGGATAGATGTTTTCACTCATAACTTATGAAACAAGACGAGTTGCAGAGAAGCAAGTCCCTACCATGAGGGAAAGAGGGCTTCCATGTAACTTCATAGGGAGCTTCCATGTAAGATGAGTGAAACATATCGAGGCCGGAATAGCATACCATACCCATCTGCAATATTGTTATAACTCCACTCAATTTCAAAAGGATAAAACGTTGTTACTCAAAAAATGTCTATATTTTGTTACACAATGAAACTCAGCCTGGGCCGGGTGAGAATATAATTGAATTTACCATATTATAAGGAAACCACCCATATTTAAAAAAAAATAAAAAAATATGTGTAGATTTTGTTACACAATGAAACTTAGCCTAGGCCAGGTGAGAATATAATTGAATTTATCATATTATAAGGAAACCACCCAAATTAAAAAAATCCATTATAATTCGAAATGAAAACACAGAGTCGCTTAGTTAATATAATCGTGGCAAATTGAAAAATTAGTAGAAAATTTTACTAAATTTGGCATCTAATGTTGTCCTTTCTGCTCAATCGAATTAAAAAACATAATGCACCAGCCTTACACAGTTTTTATGGAAAAAGACAAAGCTCGACACTTGTTATTCATGGGTGGACATGTGAAAGTGATGAAGGTGTTGGGTGGACACGTTTTCTCCACGATATTGAAAGATGGAGAAGAGTGAAGGCATTTGTACCTTGTTTGTTTCATAATTCCATTTATTTAAAGGGTTAGTTGCTTCTACTTACAGGTTATGATGCCCGTCTAATTGGCTTGGTTGAGCCCAATAGATAGATCGACCAGATTTTTGAATATCAAATTATGACAAGATAGACTTGGCACTCAAAATAGAAGGGGCATTATGGGCTTTCAAACAGAAGGAACTGGAATTGGATCAATAAGCAGTTTCTCCGTTGTTGGTTCTCGAGATGGAAGGGACACCACGGGCATTGGATTTGGATCTCGATTCGGGTGTTACTGGGGGGTGGGGAATGAACTGCTACCATCTTTGATCCTCTACCTACCTTTTCCCATGCTCCTGCAACTGATTCCTTTGAAGGTGGTGAATCAACGGGCTTTCAAACCATAACTAGAATGGGGGATCCCCAACTAGCAGGCGAGGATGCATGCTTATGCTTCTGGCTATGTTTTTGGTGTTGTTTTTGTCCTGTGAGTAGACAGGTGGGCTTACATAGTGTTTAATCGGGGTGGGAAACCATTGGTCATGCCTAATTCTATTGGAAACACTCTTAAGGGATTCCTAGTAAGGGCTCAATTTTGGGGCCCTCAAACAGACGAAGGGAGGTGAACCAAACATTTCAAGATTCTGATACATCATCACCACTACCAACTACCTTACCAAATGGTCAGAGGTAACACCAACTCAAGATTCCAACACCAAAACAGTTACAATGTTCATCTAGACTTAGCTAAATAAATTTCCCTTCTGAACATTTTTATGAATTTTTTTCTTGGATATATAAGTACGATTGTGAATTTAGTCAAGGATGCAGGCTCTCTAGCTACTGGTACTTATTCAAGGTAATCACGCATACCATGAATTCTCACAAAGAGCAATTGTTTAGTAAGAAACAGTATTGCATGAAGATATGTGAAATGCGGGAGGGAGAGTAAACACGCATTAATAACAACAAAAGAGAATATGCAGTCCCAAAACATAAAGCACTTTGTTGTTCTCATATTCTTTGCTCCCCTCATCTTCTCCAACATCAAAAGACTCTACGAATTTGCAAAGAAGAGGCATGGAGTGCATTATGTCACAACAAGTAGACTTTGAGGTATGCAGTGTATTCTATCACAGCCTGTAGACTTTGTAGTTTTCTAGTAATAAATGCAACAACATTACAAAATATCACAATTAGAAAATCACAGATAGAATTTTGAATGCTTTCAACTCTATTAATGAAAAACAAAAAACTGACCATATCACTCATATGACAATTAGAAAATTAATTCTTTCAAATATGTTGGTGACAAGAAAAATATGGAGCAACATGATTACCCTTGCAGACAGAACAAGTTTGAGAAGATAGGTTCTATTGTCACTATTCTCTTTTGAATATTGCATGCAGAGGAGGACTGGTTTGAGAAGACATGTTCCATGATCGCTCTGTTGATGTTTTTTATCTTGCAGGCATAAGAGAGTACTAGTTTGAAAAGACAGCTTGCAGTTGCAGAAGATACTCATTCCTTGAGGAGCATTATTGAGCAGAAGGGAAAGTGCATCGGAGCATTGTTGGGCAGAAGGGAAAGTGCAATGGGTAAAATATCAATGGACTCACCCATGCATGCATGGACAGGAGGAATATGGTAGATACATTATTCTCTCTTGAACTCTGGCATGCATGTCCCCAAGAGGAACTCTCATCCACTACCATCAGGACACACGAAAGCCACTGTAGACATTGCAACATAACATAACGAGTTATGGGTGCACTATGGAAAGATTAAACATTTAACATTTAATGTTTAGAATTAATGCTAACTTGAAAGTTAGCATTAATTCACTTTGCTTCTTATAAATGCATTTTCCTATGTTTGAAGGTCTATGTTCCCTAACTTTGAAGTCTCTTTCCTCGATATGAGGCCAAATAAGGCCTCGAACTAAAAAAAATAGGATAAGAGATCAAATGTGAGCTTGAAAATTGTATGAGTTTCAAAAAACTTTGATTAAAATGATTAATTTGCATAAATTTGTGTGCATAGATTAATAAAACTACCAAAAACCAATTACTATTAGTCCCTGCAACCCGAAGGGCAGGGACTAATAAGTTATGGTGGTCATGTGTGTTAAGATTAATAATATTCCCCTCGATAGTAAATGGTCTCCTTAATGAGGAACAATGATATGCCCCTCAATTGTAAACTTGTTTCATAAGTTTTATTCCATTTATATTCATCAACCACATTGTTGATCCCAAGTATATTAATCTTGACCTCCTTCATTGTCCATGTATGATTATTTGTACTTTTTGTCATTGATCCTTCTTGGTCAAAGTATTGTTACCCTATTCAGAATCGAATACATGTTTTAAGAAAAAGGAAGAGACATTTTCTAAAATATGCATTGGACCCAACAAATGGAAAGCCTTTAAATCTTTTTATAGTATATACGATGAAATATGGAGAGTTTGTGTTCCCTTCAACCTACATAACTTGTAACCCGTTATAAAGATATAGATAACTTTTGATTTCATTATCTTAATAAATATGTGTTTTTCCTTCTTTATAACAAAAATAGTTTTAGTCATTGGAATGTTTTGCCTTTATCACTTTACCAGTTGGGTCATCATGAATGCTTGAAACATAGCATTAATATTTCCATGTGATGTTTCATCGCATTATACCATGTATCAAAATCTTAAAAAAAATGTATAGAAAATTTTAAAAAATGTATCAATTATTATACATATAAAATTGTTCACGCTATCTAGTTTTGTTGCTCGCGTTGCACGTCCTAGATTGTCTTCCTTAAACCTTGATATCGCTCGGTTGCTTGAAGTTCATTGGAGGAATAATTGTGGGTGGAGGACTAACATTTGCAGAAGGACGAAACCCCAATGACTTGGGAATATTGAAAGGATCACCTTGCAACAATCCTAACTCTGGGCTTATTAAAAAAAAAAAAAATTGAAGTTGAAACCCCAATGACTTCCTTGTCGAAGTAATTTTTTGAAGTTGTAAGTCAGGTTTTTTTACTCATGTTTTTGTACAATATGATTGAAATAGAATAAGGGGTTCAACCAAAAGGTATTCAATTTTTTTAACTCTTACAATTCTTGCATGTTCTACACATTTCATAATGGAAAGGATTGAACAAATATTTACAATACTGCACACATTAATCAACTCAACTCTGGAATCTACAATTGTAATAAACAAGTGCATTCTCACTACAGTGCTTACTTTCTTACAAGTAATGCACATGAAGGTTGATATGTTCAAACTTTAAAACAAGCTCTTATCCAATGAATTAAGTCTCCTTCGACACCAATAGTGTGATTTCATACTTCTTCAGGACAATCCCTTGTTTGGATTACATATTGAGTAACAAAACGATATCAAGGATAAAAATTACTTCAATGAAGACACTCAGTTGACTGATGATGACACTCATAAACATGAAGATGAATTGGATGAAATCCATATGAAAGAAAAAGTTGTGGTTAAATGTGAAGAAGCAATTACAATTTTTCATCCATGGGAAGAACTACAATTAAAACATAATCGATATGTCTTAGGATACAACAAGGTTCATGATAACATTTTTATTCCTTATTATTGAAAACCTATTAACTTTGTGAGTGGAGGTATTTTGAATGATGATCAGAAGACAAAGCTTGTGAATATTGATAAGGAATAGGTACAAGATATTGTTGATTATCAGGATGATGACGATGCGGATGATGATGCAGTTAAGGATGACCAAGATGTTGATGTTTCTCCAGGTATTGAATATTTGTATGATTAGTTGGATAAAGAACCCATATAGTGAAAACATTGTCATTGATTTGGTCATGATGATTCAAAGTGTTTTGATCTTCACTGTAATGTTCCCGACCAGCAACCCCATGGTCGAGCCAACATTACTATGCAGAAAAACACTACTGTAACATATTATGCATTCTTATGAAATACAATTGCTTAATTACAGTTAAACATAGCATAAGCACATTAATACTGTTAACATACATAATCCACAGAATTAACAATAATTCACGAATACAATGGAATACATGTAAGCATTGCTAGAATCATAGACATGCATATTTAATTGAAATTATATGCATGTATATACTTATCTTTTAGACTGGATGTAATTCACCAACTGTGTGTAGACCTCCCACGAACCTCCCAGCCTTAGACCGCGTTGCTCATCACTCTCAGCAGTAGGTCTCCCTCAAGCTTGGACTAAGCTTCACCGGGTAGGGATTCCTAGGCTAGGCAAGGAATACAGGAAGACACACAGTCACAGGAGAAGGATTCTCTCCCAGGAGCCACTTATGCCCATTTCCCATAGACTATCATTCCCCACATGTCTGTCCCACCCTAGGAGTATACACCTTCACTTTCACCAAGACATTCCATCGGCTTCTAACCTCCCTTCTCTTGGGCTTCAGCAAAAGACCGGACCGAAAGTCTCCAAGCTCTGTGGCAGCTACAAGACTCCTTCCAGGAGTTATCACTTCCTCCTCGCACTCTCTCACCTGGAGAGAGTCGCTCATAGACTGGGTAACCTGCCTCTTCAACAACAATCACCTCCCTCACACTAGCCAGCAAGCCACACGCAGTCTAGCACTGCGTGGCTGCAACAGTCAATTGGGAAAATGGGTATGGACACCTGAAACGGAAACGATCAATGCTAAAGCATAGTGCATCTCTGCGATTATAGGATGTGTTGAGATTTCCATCAAGCAACACAGGATGCACGGCTCAACAATTATGGGACATTCAGTTCTCCCAACCAGCAATAAGGAACAGACTCATTGCTCTGGTTTTAGAAATGCGTAAGGTGTACAGAGGTTCCATCACAGAGGCCAAACGCGTAGAGATGGAGGATGGAGGAATTGGAAGGTCAAACCCTGGATTCAGGTGATGGTTGGAGGAATGCCCACCCAACTCCTATGCAATAGTCAACAGAATGGAAAGAGAACCCCCAACATGACTCATTTCCTGGGTTAAATCGCATGCGCCTGGGTCGACACATGTCGCCCATGAAGCTGCATGCATCCCTCCCCAGGAACTTAGGACAAAACATAGATTTCACATGGCTTTTAGGATAATATTAAAATATTATTCCCAAGGACTTAAGCCCCTAGGCTCCACACTTAGCCTCTCTTTCCAACCTTCCAACCCCCAATCCCTTACCTAGGTTTTGTGGAAGCTTAGTCCCCCATCACTCATTCATCATGGTCAGTCCACATGCAGAGATGTTTTGTATTAATACTGTGCATAATTACATGTACAAAAATCAGGCTCATGGCCTTCAACACTTAGGCTCCCTGGCCTAATAACACATAAGCCCACTAGCTTATATAACTTG
>ML800570.1:37471-71858 GCA_009831015.1 Picea engelmannii
TTATTTTACTTTCTTGGCTATTTCCTTACTCCACATTTTTATCATAGTTTACATATAATGAAGATTATTAGAAAGTTTTCAATCAAGGTCCATGGTTTTGGGGCTAATCGGGGATTTTGGTTACTCTTTGGTTCTCTAAATTTGATCCACCAACTATGACTGTTAAACTTTCCATTAGATTTCTTGCATCTCTCAATTATTAAATATGTGGGGAAAATTTATGTTGATATGGTTACTTTGGGTTTCTTCACCGAGGCCCAAATATGTGTCAAGCTTCATCTGAGTAAAGGTTGGTTGGAAACGATGATATTAAATAAATGAACTTATTATTAAAATTAGTTATTGGATAATGAGAACACAACATTTTGGTTTATAATCTACCTTCAAATAGGGCATCTTCAAGGTTCATGTCTCCAAGCACGAACTCACACAAATCAGAAAAAGGATCCTAATCCCAAAAATATGGTAGTCATATGAGTGTCCCTGAATGCATGAGGTAGAACATCATAATGAAAAAACACATCTCCCATTAGAATTATAGAAGGATAACTATAACGATCCAGAAGTTCAAGTTTAATATTTAACCCCTCCCTCTAAGGATAAGGAAGAAGCAATGTATTTAGAGGTTTTCCATTCCCTGGAGATAGCGGTTACAAAATAAACATCAAAAGGAACAAAGTGTCTACATGCGCCTAACAACTCTAAGTTTGATAAAGAACTGTCTCATCAAAATAATTTTGGAAATCGGGTTGTTGAATTATAGTTAGTTCTTATGGAACTCTATAAAGAGGGATGAATTGAGGTCAAAAGAAAAAACTAAAAAAAGGTAGAGGTGAGGTTTATGTTCTTTTGAGAAATGTATCTCAAGAAGTAAATTCTTGCACAGGTTCAATGTGAATGTGTAGTAAGTGGTCTGAGACATTTATTTGGTGACTACACCTTTCCAAGGTGATAGCTTGTGATATTTTAAGGGTCCACGTTGACCCCTTCTTATGAAACAATATTTCCCAAATACTCTACTTCTTGTTTACCAAAAGAACATTTGAACCTTTTTACAAACAATTGATTGTTCTCAAGAATTTATAGGACTTTATCCACATTTTAAATCGTTCTTCCCATGATTTTCTATAGATAAGTATATCATCAAAGAAAACCAGAAAAAACTTCCTAATATGAGGTCAAAAAAGTTTGTTCATAAGGATTTGAAAATTAGGAGAATTATTCAACTCAAAAGGCATGACCAAGAACTCATAGTTCCCTCCATGTGTTATAAAAGTTGTTTCAGGAATGTCTTCTTCTCTTAATCATATTTGGTTTTATCTTGATTTAATATTTAACTTTGTGAAATAAACCATTCCATGAAGATCATATAATAGCTCATCCATATTTGGAATAGGGAATTTATCCTTGATGGTGATTTTGTTTAGATATGTGATCCTCCAAGGAATTCCTTTTCTTCTCATCATAACTACTAGGGTTAAAAAGGAAATCCTACTTGCTTGATTAATACCTACATCCAACATGTCTTGTACCATTTTATCAAGGCTCCCCTTTTTGTTGATGTGGATATCTATAATCCCTTTTATTATGAGTGATTCCATTTATGGCTTCAATTTGGTTTTCATGATCTCTATATGGAGGTCTCCCTTTAGAAATTTCTTGGAAGACCCTATGACACTTTTCCAAGGTGCCTTTTAATTCTTCTGGAATATTGTCATCTTCTTGCTTCACTTCCATAGAATAAAGTTTAACCATAACCCCACTACTACCCTTTTTTAGGATCTTTTTCATTCTATAAGAGTTGATGGCCTGAGGCAATGCATATTTTAACCCTTTTAGTTCATATTGAATTCCTTCCAATTCAAATCTCATGAATAATTCATTATAGTTTGTAGAAACTATACCCAATGTTCTCAACCATTGAATCCTAAAAAAAAAACATCTTCTTCTCCAATATGAATGACAGACAATGGACTTGATAAATTTTATTTTCCCATGCTAAGTTTAATGTTATGGCATTTTCCTCCACAATCAATACTTCCCCCATTAGCAACCANTCAACCATTGAATCCTAAAAAAAAAACATCTTCTTCTCCAATATGAATGACAGACAATGGACTTGATAAATTTTATTTTCCCATGCTAAGTTTAATGTTATGGCATTTTCCTCCACAATCAATACTTCCCCCATTAGCAACCAAAACTTAAAATTTGTCACTGGATACATAAAATAATTGAGGTGCTATGCCAATATTTTATTAATGAATTTACAGGTACTACCTAGATTAATAAGTACTATGACATTTTTCTTCTTAATATGTCCTCCAATATTAAGGGTTTGAGGTATTGACTAACTTGGCAATTCATGATGGATATTTCACACCTATCTAGATCTATGTTGTGCAAAATGTCTTCATGTTTTTCCTACTCTTTAAGTTCACAAGTTCTTCCTCACTCATTTGTGTAGATGCCTTTACTTCCTCCTCATCATTATTTTCCAAGGTGAACAATTTTTTTTATTGACATTTATGCCCTCTAGACCATATTCTATTACAACCAAAGCATAGTCCTTTTGCTCTTCTTTCATCCATTTCCTTCTGTGATATTCAAGTAGGTGGACGTAGGTTTTCACTATGAGGCACAATTATATATCTACTTCCTACATATGTTCTAGTGGTAGACTTGTGTGTAGCCCTATTCTTGTCTTAGATATAATGAGTAGATTGCATAGCTTCCATAACATTCTCAAAATGTTTTAAGTAAAGTCCATGTTTAATGTCTTCTTTTAATCCACCCATGTAAGTTTCCAATAAATGTCAGTCACTTATGTTATCCACCCTTGTGGCCAATACCTGAAATTCTAAATTATAATCTTCAACATCACCTAAATCCTTGATTCATGTCAATTGACTAAAGTAATCTTGTTCCTAAAATTTACAATATTATGCTTCTAGGTCTCTTGTAAATAAACCCCAACTATAATGATAAGAATGAGGCTTCCTTTTAACTACCCATTGATACCATTTATAAGGTTTTATCTCAATGTACAAAGTTTCTAAGGAAATTATTTGCTCATCATCCATAATATTGTGCAATTTGAAGTATTTCTCTATTTGTTTTACGCATGTAAAGACACGCGCTCCATCAAACTTCCTTAATTCAATCTTGGGAAACTAGATACCCTTAGGAACCAATCCATGATTAGCTCTAATATTAGAGTTAAATATTTCAGGGATATGTTTATTTATGGAAGGTTGTTCAACTTGTGTACTATCTCTATTTTAATGAGTTCCTTGGGTCACATTATCACTTTTAGAGAGCCTCTCATCTAGGGTATGGATGAACATGGATTCTAGGGAACTCTGTGATTTTTCTATCTTATGATCCATATTATTTTCCATTTTTATTTGAAAATCCACCAAATCAACATGCTTCATTGTCCTATCATCCAATTCCTTAGCTTGATTCTACAATTTTGACACTTAGTTCTCTATTTCTTCACTTTCTTCATAAGCCATGGATGAGATTTATATAGGTTTAGCGAGTGTAGAATTTCTTACACCACCTCTTTCCTTGTGAGACCAATAATATTTACTAGAGTTATCCTATATTTTATATCTATAAAACCTTTTTAAATACCTCAATTAGATATTCCAATAAAAAAAATATGCAAGTTTCAAGTGAGCATACCTTAAAAAACCTAATTTGTTGGTAAACCTTTCACTTGATGTAAGTTTGAAATCCATCCATATCTAAGTATAAAATTTTGGCCTATAATAGAAGGATGTGGCTTATCTATAATACCATAGGTTTGAACAATTTCTAATGTGCCAACAAACATTTATGGTAATTTTGCCCAAACTTATTGATTTTGGTCTTTTCAAGAGAGAAATCGTGTATGTCCTAGCACATGTCCAACTTTTTAGATTGCTTCTAAAATTTGGTCCTGAAATACTATGATATTTATTTCCAATGGAACAGGTGGCACTCAATTTGGACTTCACTAGCTTCAAATATGAGCATTTTACCAAGAACACTTGTTTGAGACTAGTTTTAAGATTAGTCAAAAACCCTAATTTTCACAAAATGTATATATGAAAGTATAGAAAACTAGAACTTGAAATATTTACGTGTAATTTATTGTTTCTCCTTAATATCCCAAAACTTCAACTATTTGAAAATTCATAGGAAAAAATTATAGTGAAAACACAAAGATGACTCATTTGAAGGAGCCAAATCCAAGGATCGTATACTCTAAAACCAAATGTTATGAACCAATTTAACTAGATAGCATAAAAATAGAGAGAATAAGTAAATTCATGCCTTTATAAAGATATAGATTCAATGAGAAAGAAGCCACTTTGAGGGGGAAAGCTTTGTTTACAGTATATCCAATGCACAAGAAAATATGCATATACAAATGAATATCATTTGTTATAAATAGGATATAAACTGATGCAAGAGCATATCTCCACGCCAGCCATGCACCAGCCAGCCATCCCACATAGACGCACGCATTCGATGAGGAGAAGAGGCGCCAACCCTCTCACATTTTAAAATTTGAATGTAAATGTAATTAAATGCATGTAAGGTCGTTGAGCCATGAAGTCGCGCCTTTGCGCAGGCATAGATGTAGATAGCCTTTAATGGTTGTAAGGTTGGATCTAGCTCTGATTATGGACTAGAGGCCATTCAATGTAAAGCTAATGAAAATGAATAGGGTAGGTAGCTTGGAGGGAAGAGCTCGAAGAGCCCCCTCATATAAAAGATCTTTTTGGTCTTGTTTTAAAAATAAATAAAAAAAGTCTAAGAGAGCATAGAGAATCTGAGAGAGAGAGAGGGAGAGAAGGAGCTGAGACTTTGTTACATTCAATGCTCAGAACACCTTTGTAAAGGAGGCATTTGATTAATACAAACAGAAGCAATTTTTCCTGCATATTAATGTGTTGCGTGAATGTCTATGTGTGTTCTTTATATGTTGTAGATGTATGGATAGGTATGCATTTGCAGGAGTTGTTTGATTTTAGGTTTAGGATATCTTTGAGGCTTCATGCCAAGAGGATGTGACAGACCACTGTGGGTTCTGATGGCCAGTCCATAGAGGGCACTTCCAATTCTTCGGAATTTGGACAAAGACGTGCTAGGAGGGAATACCAATTGAAATCATTGACTCATAGGAAGACCTCAAGGTTGTTGAATACCATGGAGGCAAGACTGTGTAGGGGAAGGCACAGTGGAAGATAGAATAGCTATGGGATTCTACAAGATCTCTGCCAAGTGGGCATTGAGTAGATGCACGAGTTGCATTAAGGAGGAACTATGTTGTGAGTTCCAAAGAGAAACAGAATCATTGAGGATTCTGAGGACTCTGCCAAGAAGGCGTTGAGCAGGTGTATAGAGTGCACAGGAGAAGATAGAACTATTGAATGTTGTGTGGGAAGACACTCTTCCAGGAGGGCATTGAGTAGATGTGCAGATAGAGCACAAGGGAAGAACTCTTTGTGTTCAAAGACAGAGAAGATTCCAAGGAAGGATCTTTACAGGGTTGTTGAACACCCTGTAGTCTTAGCAAGAATTTTGTTTGAGCAAAGGAGTGCCAGGAGGGCATCAGATTCTCCATCTGAAGGAGAAGGAAGGAAAAGGGTGAAGTCCCCTTAGATATCTGAGTAGTGGAGAAGCTCAGAAGAGATAGCACCAAGTTAGTGTGCAGATATTCTGCAAGGTTTGCAATAGTCATGAAAACCTTTTAAGGTTTCAGAGAAGACCAAGCTCGGGAGGAAGAGTGCTTTTGTGTACAGAGGCCACAAGAGGTTGCAGAGGCTGAAAGAGAGAACTCTATGGAGAGTTTAGAGTCCCAAAAGCTTAGGGGGGATAGTGTCTTCGAATACGCAGGCGAGACCAACTATGGAAGAATTCACAGAGAAGAAAAGCAAAGGTCGAAGCCCTTGGCTTTTGGAAAATATTCCAAGGATCGGAAGAAATCATATGCTCAACTGGGGGAGCACAGCTACCATCAGATCTGACTCAGGTATTCGATAGTTGTCGGATCTGTCAGAAGAAGAACGAGGTTTAAACCCTTGTGAGAAGAAGAGAAAAGTATCGAAACAGGCGTGGATATTGGGGTTTTGGACTTCGGGATTTCGAAGGTCCTGATGACGAGAGGTTGAGACACTTCACAGTGAAAGTTTTGAAATAGATCTGAGCCATCCATCTAGAAGGAGGACACGTTTTGCGAGATCTCCATTTCAGGGATTCGGACATTGGGAAAACATAGAGGGGAGTCTTTCGACTTCGTCAACAGAGAAGTCTTGAAAACGATCTAGACCGTCCCTTCATAGGAGGACACGTGGTGGAGATCGGGGAGTCCACTGGGTTTTCGGGCATCAGTGATTTGAGAAGATAGAGGAATTGTGCCACAGGGATCATGGAGTTCCGAAATCTTAAAGAGGATCAAAATCATCCAAGGAGAGTACACGTGGCAGTAGGAGGGTACTTCGGTACTTCGGGTACCGAAAGTATCAGAGGTCAGCGAGGGCTTAGTGCAATGGGATTCATGAAATTCCTAAATGCGAAGTCTCGAAAATGTTCAGAAGAGTATTGCTGGGAGCATTTCATTATACCGAGTACCAGGATTTCAGAGATCTAGAGTACATAGGATCCGGGCTCTTGTGGACAAAAACTATGAAATGATCAGGGCCATTGATTCGAGGAGTGGATCATGACCGTTGATCTCGGCTAGGAGTGAAAAAGGGTCGTATTGTCACTTCAGCATTTCGGATACCGGAAGAGCAGGAGAGCAGGGACTAGGAAGGAAGCCTTGCAACAAGAGAACCCAAAACGTGAAAGTCTGAAAGCATTTGGAGGAAGGCATCAGTTCGGCGTATCGGAGTTCGAAACTTCGGGAGTTCTGAAGACAAGGGTTCAGAGGTTTTCAGAGACTGAAACTCCAAAATTTCGAAAAGTGAAGAACCAGGGGGAGGTATTTCGGGATACCAGAATTCATCATTTCGAGAATCCTGAAGACCAAGAGAGCCAAGCATTTCGGTGTTGGAAAACCCAAAATCACGAAGGGAGGAGAAAGTCAGGAAACAAAGTGTTTCGGTATTTCGGAAATCAGTTTTTCGGGAATCTTGAGGGAAAAACACCGGGTGCTTTGCGTCGATGAACCCCGAAGAAGGTTGTGGTCACATAAGGGGAGGTCATATGGACTAAGGGTATAGCCCAGGGGGCTAACCACAAGTAAATCTATTTCGGTAAATTGGCATTTCGGAGATCAGGAGATCGAAGAATCAAGGACTCTTGACATCAGCACACAGGGAGTCCCGAAACCTGAAATTTCCATTTCGGGAAAAGGTTACGGTCATGCTGAGGTCGTGTGTAGGTGGAAGCTCACACCGGTTGCATGCTTGTGCAGGTGGAGTTTCACGAAGGACCTATGGATTAAATATTGAACATTCCAACAGGGAATCAAAAGAGTCGCTTCGGCTCAGAAGAGGAATTTGAACGATCCTTAGACCGGGAGGTCGCGCAGAACCTGCTGAGGCAGGGGGGGGTCTACGGCAAAGTGGTATCAAAGATTGACTCTGTTTGTATATTTCAGGCAGAGAGGGCAGGAAGGAAAACACTCTGATATACACAAGTTTAGTATCAGAGGCAGCTTGCAGAGACAGGAAGGGGAAGACAGAGTGATAAAAACTCTGTGATGATTGCTCGTAGGAATGCAATAGTCAAGAAGATAGTCTAGTCGACTATGTAGGGGATGCTGGAAGCACTCAGGGTTGCAAAGTGACAGCAGCAGATCTGTCAGGAAGACAGATAAATAGCGGGAAAAATGACTACTGAAGATCATGCACGTGATGGGAACAAGATCCATTAGCATCTAGAGAACGCTACATGGGATAAGGAGCTTGCTGAGATCAGGGAAAGGATGGATGAGGTTGAAAGTGCAGCAGGAAGCAAAGTCGCATTGGGTATATGAATGGCCCATGAAGAAGACAAAGATAAAATGGCCAATCAAGGAGTTAAAGGCCAGAAGACAGCAGAGGTTGTTAAAGGGATGGTTAAGGCATACTGAAAACCTCAACAACCCAGAAGAAGAGATGGTTCAGGTATGTGAACCAGAGACTGGGAGAAATTTCATTGATGAGGATGAACTGAGATCAGTTGAAGATATCAAACACTGCCAGGAGAGCAGAATAGAAGTTCCCAATTGCCAAGAGGGCAATGAGATGAGATCACTATGGGATTTCATAAACTGTCATGAGGACAGCCAGGGAATTTCACATTGCCAGGAGGGCAATGAGATGGGATCACTGCGGGATCTCATAGAATTCCAGGAGGGCAGTAGGAAAATCCCAATTTGCCAGATGGGCATGGGAACTGAAATGAGGCTATGTGAAAGTCTCATGAACTCGGAGGTGAGTTCATATTATCAAGGGATGCTGGTAAGTGGAGATTCATGTGGTTTTGCAGATCATGTGAATGAAGATGATGACAAGTTAAAAACTTGCACCACCCACGAGGAGGATCGGAGGAATATTCTAATGGTTGGAGGAATTCAGATATTCCTACCAAGAAGCCCAGTTGAGGTGAGGATTTGTGTTGCCAATGAAGGAGAAACAACAGGAGAAGGACAACCAACTGTGACTATCAGGGGAGAGGCATTGGAGCATATGTTAGAGGCTTCCCAAGTAGCAGAAGAAGAAGAGCATTCCGAGGAATGGCTCGAAATTTTCAGCCAGGAAGCTTAAACGACTGTAGCATTGGAGTTTGCAAGAGAAGAATCTGAAGAAGAGATAGACAGCATGAGTCTTGTTGATCTATGCGAAGATATTGAAGCCCTAGAGAGAAGGGTGAAATTGCAGGGAATGCATATCCAACAGATCAGGTTGGAAGCAGATGAAGGGAAATTCCAGGCTGAGGGGCAGTTGGAGGAAGCTAGCCACATACCAGTAAGAGAAATGGCAAAAGAATTGTCAGAGATGATGGCTAAACAGCAGGTCAGTAAGGAGACTGCAGAGATGAAATCTGCAACAGGGTGGAAATTTGAGGCCACAGAGGATGAAGAAGATGGCATGGGATATCATGATGATTTGCCCATTTGCAGAGAGAAATTGCAGCAGAGGAGACTGCATGAACAGGGCCATCCAGGGAAGCAGCTAGACGAGATGATAGAAGACATCAAAAGGATGATGTTGAGATCAATAGAGACTATCAGTAAGGAGAAGATGGGCAGAAGATAAGCAATAGCAGCTGAGCAGCAGAAACAACAACAACATCAGGGAAGTGGAGCAGATGAACAGCTCCCAAGAATTGTTTGGGATCCAGGTGGATTTCAACAGCTGAGATGGGAAGCTCATGAGTAGGAGCTCATGAATTTTACAACTGAGGAGTATGATGAAAGAGCATATCTCCACGCCAGCCATCCAACCCACATCAGTGCACGCATTCAATGAGGAGAAGAGGCGCCAGCCCTCTCACATTTTAAAATTTGAATGCAAATGTAATTAAATGCATGTAAGGTCATTGAGCCATGAAGCCATGCCTTTTCATAGGCATAGATGTAGATATCCTGTAATGGTTGTAAGGCTAGATCTAGCTCTGATTCTGGACTAGATAGCCCATTCAATGTAAAGCTAATGAAATTGAATAGGATAGGTAGCTTGGAGGGAAGAGCTCGAAGAGCCCCCTCATGTAAAAGATATTTTTGGTCTTGTTTAAAAAAAAAAAAAGTCTATGAGAGCATAGAGAATCTGAGAGAGAGAGAGAGGGAGAGAAGGAGCCGAGACTTTGTTACAGTCAGTGCTCAGAACACCTTTGTAAAGGAGGCATTTGATTAATACAAACAGAAGTAGTTTATCTTGCATATTACTGTGTTGCGTGAATGTCTATGTGTGTTCTTTATGTGTTGTAGATGTATGGATAGGTATGCATTTGTAGAAGTTGTTTGATTTTAGGTTTAGGAGATCTTTGAGGCTTCATGCCAAGAGGGTGTGATAGAACACTGCGGGTTCTAATGGCCAGTGCATATAGGGCACTTCCAATTCTGCGAAATTTGGACAAAGACGTGATAGGAGGGCATACCAAATGAAATCATTGACTTAGAAGAAGACCTCAAGGTTTCTGAATACCTTGGAGGCAATACTATGTAGGGGAAGGCACAGTGGAGGATAGAATCGTTGTGGGATTCTACAAGAGCTCTGCCAGGTGGGCATTGAGTAGATGCACGAGTTGCATTAAGGAGGAACTCTATTGTGAGTTCCAAAGAGAAATAGAATCACTGAGGATTCTGAGGACTCTGCCAAGAAGGCATTGAGCAGGTGTATAGAGTGCATAGGAGAAGACAGAACTGTTGAATTATCTGTGGGAAGACACTCTGCTAGGAGGGCATTGAGTAGATGTGAAGATAGAGCACAAGGGAAGAACTCTTTGAGTTTAGAGATAGAGAAGAGTCCAAGGAAGGATCTTCACAGGGTTGTTGAACACCCTATAGTCTCCGCAAGAAGTTTGTTTGAGCAAAGGAGTGCCGAGAGGGCATCAGATTCTCCATTTGAAGGAGAAGGAAGGAAAAGGGTGAAATCCCCTTAGAGATCTGCGTAGTGGAGAAGGTCAAAAGAGATAGCACCGGGTTAGCGTGCAGAGATTCTGCAAGGTTTGCAGGAGTCGTGAAAACCTTGTAAGGTTTCAGAGAAGACCAAGCTCAGGAGGGAGAGTGATTTTGTGTACAGAGGACACAAGAGGTTGCAGAGGTTGAAAGAGAGAACTCTGTGGAGAGTTTAGAGTCCCAAAATCTCAGGGGGGACAACGTCTTCGAATATGTAGGTGAGATCAACTGTGGAAGAATTCACAGAGAAGAACAGCAAAGGTCGAAGCCCTTGGATTTTGGAAAATCTTCCAAGGATCGGAAGAAAGCGTATGCTCAACTGGGGGAGCACAGTTGTCGTCAGATCTGACTTAGGAAGCTGATAGCCGTTGGATATTTCAGAAGAAGCACGAGGTTTAAACCCTTGTGAGCAGAGGAGAAAAGTCCTGAAACAGGCATGGATATCGGGATTTCAGAGGTCCTGATGACGAGAGGTCGGGACACTTCACAGTGAAAATTCTGAAATAGATCTGAGCCGTCCATCTAGAAGGAGGACACGAGTTGCGAGATCTCCATTTCGGGGATTCGGACATAGAGAAAACACAGAGGAGATTCTTTCGACTTCGTCAACGATGAAGTCCCGAAAACGATCTGGACCATCCCTTCATAGGAGGACACATGGCCAAGATCAGGGAGTCCACCGGGTTTTCGGGCACCGTGGATTCGAGAAGACAAAGGAATTGTGCCACAGGGATTGTGGAGTCCCGAAATTTGAAAGAGGATTCAAAGCGTCCAGAGAGAGGACATGTGGCAGCAGGAGGGTACTTCAGTACTTCGGGTACCAAAAGTATCAGAGGTCAATGAGAGCTTAGTGCAACGAGATTCATGAAATTTTGAAACACGAAGTCCCGAAAACGTTCAGAAGAGTATTGCCAGGAACATTTCGGTATACTGGGTACTGGGATTTTGGAGATCTAGAGTACATAGGATCCAGGCTCTTGTAGACAAAAACTCCGAAATGATCAGGGTCGTTGATTCAAGGAGTGGATCATAACCGTTGATCTCGGCTAGGATTGAAAAAGGGTCGTATTGTCACTTCAGCATTTCGGATACCGGAAGAGGGGGAGGGTAGGGACCAGGAAGGAAGCCTTGCAACAGGAGAACCTAAAATGTGAAAGTCTGAAAGTGTTTGGAGGAAGGCATCATTTCGTTGCATCAGAGTTCAAAACTTCGGGAGTTCCGAAGACAAGGGTTCAAAGGTTTTCAGGGATTGAAACTCCGAAATTATGAAAAGTGAAGAACCGGGGGGAGGTATTTCGGGATACCAGAATTCAGCATTTCGGGAATCCTAAAGACCAAGAGAGCCAAGCATTTTGGTGTTGGAAAACCTAAAATCATGAAGGGAGGAGAAAGCTGGGAAACAAAGTGTTTTGGTATTTCAGAAATCAGTTTTTCGAGAGTCTTGAGGACAGAACATCGGGCGCTTTGCGTCGATGAACCCCGAAGAAGGCTGCGGTCATATGAGGGGAGGTCATATGGATTAAGGGTATATCCCAAGGGGCTAACCACAAGTAAATCCATTTTGGAAAATCGACATTTCGGAGATCGGGAGATCGAAGAATCAAGGACTCTCGACATCAGCACACAAGGAGTCCCGAAACTTGAAATTTCCATTTCGAGAAAAGGTTGCGGTCGTGCTAAGGTCGTGTGTAGGTGGAAGCTCGCACCGGTTGCATGCTTGTGTAGGTGGAGTTCCACAAAGGACCTGTGGATTAAATATTGAAGATTCCAACAGGGAATCAAAAGAGCCACTTTGGCTCAAAAGAGGAATTTGAATGATCCTTAAACTGGGAGGTCGCGCAGAACCTGCTGAGGCAGGGGGGTCTACGTCATAAACTTAGCATGATGTAACTTACCACTAAGATGACCTAACCATAACTAATATACTAATAATGAATTAAGGTTAGGGATTTAATGTATGGTAATTGTTTCCTTATTTTGTGGCTAACTACTTTGAAGAAGTTTGAAGGCATTTCCTTCAAAGTAAGAGTGAATCTTCGAAATAGCCTAAAGGTTTTTCTTCAAAGATTGAGGTTATGTTTGAAAGTGGCCTAACAAAATATTAGGCCATATCTTTCAATGAGGCCTGATGGCCTTTTTCCTTTTCATCGAATGAATCTTATGAAAGTGATTGAAGGCCAATATTTTAAAATTGATTGATGGCCCCTTTTCCTTTGCATTAAGTGGATATTTTGAATGTGGTCAGTGGAAATATTTTGAAATGTCCTGATGTCCTTTTCCCCTTGCATTGGGTGGATATTTTGAAATTTATTGATGACATTTCTCTGTTGCATTGGGTGGATATTATAAAATGGCTAGATGACCATTTTTTCTTCAGATCGGGTAGATATTTTGAAATTGGCCAATGATCAATCTTTCAAAATGGCCCAATGGCCATTTTCCTTTGCATCAGGTAGATCTTTTGAAAGTGGTTGATGATCAATATTTTGAAATGGCCCAATGAAATTTTTACTTTGCATTGGGTGGAATATTTGAAATTGTTCGATGGGCCTATATTTCAAATTGGGTTGATGAATATGATTTCTATATGGGGCTCAATGGAATTTCAGAAGGGAGTTACCAAATAGCAAAGTCATAATTCTAAAGGAATTATTTTAAGTAATCCAGAAGAAGTTGAATCAATAGAGATGATAGAAAGAAGAAAATATATACACCCTATTTCCTCAATAAGTCTACATATGAGGTCAAGTACATGATAGAGTGACAAGACCACTTTTGAAATGGCTCGAAGGCTTTTTCCTTCAAATTAGGTGAAACTTTGAAAGAGGTTGATGGTTGATCTTTTGAATAGTCCCAAATAAGAATTATTTTTAAGAATGCCCAATGATAAAAGTTCAAAGTAGGTTGATGCCTTGAAAGAGATTTGTTTTTGAATTGAGACGATGCATTTATGTGAGATGAGATTTCAAACCCCACTATAAAATGAATGCTCGTCATATGATGGAATGTTACAATTATAAAAAAAATTCTACAGTCAATACCTTATCTTGGTCATAAATTGAGCATTCAAACTTAAATGGAGTTAAAAATCTAGGTGGAAGTCTACAATGATGATATCCACAAAGGTGTCCTTGAGCAGTGGTATGTATATTTGGCGTAAAATTCTTGAAAATTGGAAAAATACAATTTCTAGAAGAAAAGATAGTACTTTCTACCAGAAACTCCATTCATGATGAAATTTGGATAGGAGAAACTATAATCTGGCAAAGAAAACCCAGAAAATCCTTTGGACAGATTCCATGGGTTTTTCATTGAAAACGTAAAAGCGAGGCCAAATCCATTGTTCTAAGACATTGGTAGTTTTAGGAAATGTATTTGAAGGGAAAATGACAAGATATGGAAGTGTAACATCTCACTCTTGTGCACACATGATTTGACTTGTTCTTGAGGACACTTGCATACAAGTGATCTGTTTCATTATATGATTTTCTGCTTCGCTTATGGATTCCGATGATGATGCTTATGGATTATGATTTTATGTCATTTGATTATCTATGTATAGACAGTTTATATTGACAGGTTTCTCCTGAGTGTGTGATGCAAGAGCATCTCTCCACGTCAGCCAGCCAGCCGTGTCAAGAGCATGCATTCAAGATGAAGAGAGGCGCAACCCTCTTCTTCAATTTTGTAAGTGAATGTAATTAAATGTCTAGGCTGTTGAGCCATGGAGTCGTGCCTTTATGCAGGCATTAGGTAGATAGGCCTTTAATGTTTGTAAGGCTGAAATCTAGATACAGATTTTGGATTAGACAACTATTCAATGTAATTGAATAGGGTAGGTGAGATCTGGAGGGAAGCGCTCGAAGAGCCCCCTCAGATAAAAGAGATTTAAGTATCTCATTTTGTAAGTGTGAGGGAGCATAGGAGAGATTCTATGAGTAGAAGCAGAAGAGAGAAGAGCCGAGACCTTGTTACAGGCCGTGCTCAGGAACACCTTTGTAAAGAGGCATTTTTATTAATACAAATAGAAGCAGTTTTACCTGCATGTATTTCTGTGTTGAATGAATGTATGTGAGTGTTCCATTGTATGCTGTGAATTTATACTGTAGATGTAGTTGTGCATTTGCAGGAGTTGATTTGGTTTCAGGCTTGAGAGGTCTTTGAGGCTTCATACTAGGAGGGTGTGACAGAACATTGTGGGTTCTGATAGCCATGCATAGAGGTTGTATATCTGAACTCTGCGGATTCAAACAAAGATGTGCCAGGTGGGAACATAGCTGAAATCAACAACTCAAAGGAAGACCTTAAGGTTACTGAATACCTTGGAGGCTAGGCTGTGGAGGAAAACACAGTTGCAGACAGAATCTCTGAGGAGTTCTGTAAAGCTCTGCCAAGTGGGCATTGAGCAAGTCCATAGTGGTGCTGAGGAAGAACTCTATTGAGAGTTCTTAAGAAGTCAGAATCACTGAGGATTCTTAACACTCTGCCAGGTGGGCATTGAGCAAGTGAAAGGAGTGCACGAAAGAAGAACTCTGCTATGAATTTGGATAGAAGAACCAAAGTCACTGAAGATTCTGAGAGCTCTGCCAAGTGGGCATTGAGTAGGTGTATAGGTGCACAGGAGAAGACAGAACTGCTGAACATTCTATGAGAGAAGACACTCTGCCAGGTGGGCATTGAGACATTGTGCAGACAGGCACAAAAGAAGAGAACTCTTTGAGTTCTGGAGTTGGAGGAAGAGTCCACTAAGGGATCTTCACAGGGTTGTTGAACACTCTGCAGACTCAGCAGGAGGTTGCTTGAGTAGAAGACAGCCAAGAGGGCGTCAAATTCTCCATCTGTGGGAGAAAGGGAAGAAGAACCGAGTTCCTGTGGAGGTCGAAGCTACAAGAAAGCCCAGGATGGATAGCACCTTTGTGTGCACGTGAAGACTCTGCAGAGGCGTAGGAGTCATAGAGTCCCTTGAGGATTCGGGCACAGAAGCTCAAGAGGGACAGTGCTTTCGGTGCACAGAGTCGAGGCTGCAAGGAGTGCAGAGGTTGAAGAACTCTTTGGAGAGTTCAAAGTTCCCCAAAACTCAGAAGGGACAGCGTTTTCATATACGCACGGGAGAACTCAAAGTAACAGAGTTTGTAGAGAGGAAGAAGACAAAGGTCAAGGCCTTTAGATAGCTTGAAATTCTTCCAAGTCTAGGAAGAAATCACGCAGAAGCTCAGAAGGGAGCATAGCAGTCGTCATATTGGCAGGAGAAGGAGATCTGGACCGTTGGTTTTCACATCCAAGGAACAGCAGGAGGAGCCAATAGAGGAAGAAACGATCTGCACCGTCAGAACTAGAGCGAAGAACTCGTCAGCCATTAGATCGGGTGAAGATGCTCGGAGTTTAGTCTCTGGAGTGTGCGCACAGGAAGAACAGAACTAGAACGTTGGATCTTGATCCAGAGACCCGACAGCCATCATATCTGTCGAGAGTTGCACAGGAGTTAAAGCCTTTGTGAATAGTAGAGGCAAAGTCCCGATGAGAGGCGTGGCCATCGAGATATCGACATTCGCGAAATCAAGAGTCTCGAGGACAAGAGATCAGGTAAAACCATGGTGGAAACCCTGAATTTGATATGAGTCGTCCGTTTGTGGGGACACGTGGTGGAGAACGAGCAACCCATCGGTATATCAGCTACCGAGGTTTTGAGTTGACATAGAACTTTGTCATCAGGGAATAGCGACTCGCAAAATCCTGAGAGTTGATCTGAGCCGTCCATTTTGTGGGGACACGTGGGCGAGATTGGGAGCCCATCGGCATATCGAATATTTGGAAAGAAAGAGTCCGAGGCCCTTTGAGTCATGAAATAGCGAAAGGATTTCAGTCGTGGATCTGAGGAAGGACACGTGTCGCATGATCATCCGACATCAGAGATCTGGACACCGGAGGCTACGTAGGTAAGTGTTTTTGATTTTGTAATCGGCGAAACCCGAGGGTTGATCTGAACCGTCCATCCATCTGGGATGCATGTCAAGAATCCGAAGAAAGTTGGGGATCGACATTTCATGGATCCTGAAGACAGGAAACGCTTGCATTTCGGAATCGCGAAGTCCGATTTTCCAAAAGGAGGTGAAAAGCTCCGTTGTGTGGGGGGCCAGCTGTCAACATAGCAGAGAATCGGGATTCGAAGTTTCGCGAGTCCTGAGGACAAATGCGTTTCAGCATTGGAAAGTCTGAAACCCTGATAGAAGGTATGGCTGCAGTCATATGAGGGGGTGGTCGCGTGGAACATAAGCTTAGCCAGAGGGCTAACGGGAGTTGGAGCACATCGGGATTTTGAAGCCCAAAACCCCGAAAGAAGGATAAGGTTGCAGTCTTATGAGAAGTGGTCACATGGACCATGTCATAGCTAGGAGGGGCTAAGGAAAAAAGGGGCGCATCGGCAAATCGGAGATTGGGAGTTCAAGAGGACCAGAACTTTTGACATCGGGGATCACGAAACCCGAAATTGACATCGGGAAATACACGATCATGTGCAGAAGGTCATGATAGGGAAGGAAGGACCTGTGGATCGAGTTTTTCATAGAGATTCCATTGGGGATCCAAGGAGCCGCTTCGGCTCGAAAGTGGAAGTTAGAATGATCTTTTTGACCGGGAGGTCGGGCGCAAAGACCTTGCGGGGTATGTTGGTCTACGTCTTGCATCAGTGTGTAGGACACTTAACAGATTGAGGATGTCGATGGCATCAATGGACCTCCTTAGACTCTGGATCGAGTCAGGGAGTGGACTGTATATAGTTTGGGTATTTTTGTTTATGCATATGTGACATATGATTGGGTATATTATGATGTTGTTTATGTATTGCTGACATGTTTCGATGATGGATGCAAACTGACGATTTATTTCTAATCAAACTCACATTAGGAGTAAAGGGGCAATGCAAAACAACTAGAGATATTGAGGGAGAGGTGTGGCAGCAACCCTGCCACAGCCTACTAGCACTCTCACCATGGCTCGAACTGTAGGTTAACGATTACCTAGTTCGAGGGATACACGATGTTGTGGGGGCAGACTGAGACAATCTCTCACAAATATTCTAAAGGGAACGCAATAAGGTAGGGTTTTTATTCCTTAGAGGCCCTCAGTCTCCCACGAGGTCGCCCAATGGAGTATTGACTCCAAGGGTTGGATCTCTACCAAAATTATTCAAAGGCGAGTAGCACCCTTGGAGCACATAGTGCGTCTTGAAGGGCATGTCGCATAAATGAAACATGAATAAAGGTGAGTGGCACCCTTGGAGCACGTAGTGCGTCTTGAAGGGCACGTCGTGATTTTTAACATTGGTGAGTCAATGAACCTAGTTGCCTAGAAACCAATATTTTATTTTGACATGGTCAGCCTTAAAATTAAATGTTGTTTGAGTAAAGTTTATTAATTATAAGATTTCACTTAAAAATTGTTAAGCCTAGATGAAAATAAAGCCTAGGTCTAAATAGGGTATGAGGACTAAAAATTGATTAATCAATTAATAAAGGGGGGATGAAGAAAAATCAAATTAAGAATTTAAAGGAGAAATAATTTATCTAATAATAAATTATTGTTTATGTGCAAGACATGCTAATTTGGAACTTAGACAAAAAGGGGAAATTAAATGAAAAAAGGAATGTGGAACATAGAAAGGAATCTAGTCTAGAGAACTTTCCTAAATCAAACTCAACTAAGCTTTAAGAAAGGCGTCAGTCATTAAAAGAAATTGAGGGAATAAAGGGGTAGCAAGGAGCTTTTTTAGGAATGTTTTTCGGTGGGTGAGGGAAATTGGCAATTAACTAAATTAAATAAATGAATATCTGGTGCAACTAAGGGATCGGGTGACAAGTGTATGGGGGATATTATTTCCTAATTATTTTTTTAATAAAAAGAATTTAACATGCATTTGGAAAGTGTCACTAAGATGAACTATATAAAAGTAATGGAAAAGAAGAGGACGGGATCACAACTGGTATGCATAAGGTTATGATGGATTTTTCTTAATTGATTTTTCTTGTGGGAGTTGGGATACCCAACTCGAATAGAGAGTGGTAGGTCGACCTTGCGAGGCGAGCTGGGAGCTATATTTTCTCTGGTCTATGTGCATGGTCCCTTTGTGGTTCAGGGGGCTCAGGGGGAAGAAGAGTACCCCTAGAGTTGGTTGGGAGGTACCAGTGAGGTATCAACGATTAGAAAGAGAGAGCGAGGAGGAATGCCAATAGCCGAAGAACATCAGCAAGCCATCAATCGGTTACGGTACACATTTTTAAAAGTTGCAGTTGTAAATTAGTTAGAATTTGTACATATATTTATGTGTTGATGGAATTGTAATGGATGTCTGATATTGTTGGGCAAGGTTGCTTGTGGTGGTTAGTTGGTAATAAAATTTGACGTATTGGTTCTCTGACTTGTTTATTTTCCAATTATTTGTGTTGATGGAAGGGGCATGGCTCTGTGCCCACTTGCTTGCTCAGCTTGTAAAAATCAATGTTTATTTTTATGCCTTGTTTTTTTACCTCTTGCTTACTCAACTTGTAAACCTCCATTTCTATCTATGTGCCTTTGTTGATGTTTTTTTTTTTATCCCTACGATTGGGTGTATTTTTTTTCGCTCAACATATTTCTCCATTCACAACGAATTTCCTTGGGCATAACTCTCTTTGTTTTCCATTAGCCACCGAAGTTTGGGGCATAGTCCGTCACTGCGAGTTTGCTGGAAAAGTTTCTGATACATACATTACCCTGGCGTTCATCGTTAACCTGGAGTTGCTTTGCGTTTGATCCTTTGTTTATTCTTACTTGGCAAAAAGAGTTTCATGTTTTCCCTGTGTGTGCACAAAGAGAGATAACCTGCATTATATTGTTTTAATTTTTCTCAGAATCAGCAAGAATTTTGATTTTTCCCTGCGTGTGAGAGGAGAGAGATAATCCATGTTCTATTGTTTTAATTTTGCTCAAACTCAACAAGAGTTTTTATTTTCACTACATGTGAGTAGACAGAGATAACCCACGTTTTATTGTTTTAATTTTTCTCATATTCAGCAAGAATTTTGAGTTTCCCTACATGTGAGTAGAGAGAGATAACCCACGTTTTATTGTTTTAATTTTTCCCAACCCTTTGTATTTTCTTTTCCTCGGAAAAATATGGTGTTGATCTTAGCGTTTTGCTCAATTTATTTTACCTTCTAATTACCTCTGCATGGGAGAAATTATCCCAGCAGTCTCCCTAACCTCTGCATGAAGAATATTCTGCCCAGCACGTCTCCTTTACCTTTGCCCCAAAGTTTTCGCCCAGGAGTGTGGAATTTCGTTGAGCATCATCCTCCTTAATGTCTTGACGTTTTGTTCCTCTTTCCTTTTAATATTTCGGGTTGCAGGTACCCTATGCATGCTATCAACATTAATTATGAATAATAATACTCATATTTGATGTTTTGTTCAATGTATATTCAACTGTTTAAATTATGGCCATGTGTGAATAGCTAGTAGACGAGAGCGGGTCCATATCATTTGTGAAGTATAAGGAAGTATAATGACGTAGTATGTAATGATATAAATAGTAACATTTGAGATATATAGTGGAAATCGTATGATTTTATAAATTCAATGAATATTAATTAGTATGTTAATGATGTTGATTCATAGATATAAAATTTATGTTAATTAATGTCTATCCCTTCTAGTGGGTTATGTTCCTATTTTAACTATGGAGCTCACAATCTCCACATAATCCTTTCACGATTCAACTTCTCATTATTATGAACTTACTTCGATAGCACTTCTTAATTGGGGAATTAAATTTCTCTTGGCAAGTCAATCCATAGAACTACGTAATGATGTTTAGTCATTAACCTTCTCCCTTGGTATTTAGAACCCTTATTTAGAACCCTCATAGTGTTAACTAGCTCTTTCACTTTTAAGTTAGACAATTGATTTACTTAAGAGTTGTGTTTTTTATGAGAATGAATTGGTGGATCCCTAGGCATCTGAAATAATCATAAAGAATGATTAATTTAGTAGTTAAGTTTATTTGCGCGCCTCAATTAAAGTTGTCATGTGAATTTATTGTATCTATGCCCTTGCGCCTAGAAATTATTAGATTAGATTTATTGTGCCTTGATTTCGTTGATAATTGCTCTTGCACCCTTGAATAGTGTGGTGTATGTTGTAATAGAATGGATGCACCATGAATTTTGAATGATATGCTATCGGTGATGTAAACGGTGGTCACTTGCTCCACTAAAAATGTGAAATAATAAACGATTGATCGAGGAATTTTGTTTGTGCCTTGAATATTTATTGACGATGATTGATTATGTAATAATTTGATTGCGCGCATAAATAATGTTAAGCATGGTTACTCAAGTGGGTAGATTTCTAGTACTCCATGAAATTCAATATAATGAATGTTTGTTTTAGTTATTTACTTCTTGTGAAAAGAAAAATTATTGTAAAGAATGATTGCCATTGATATTATATTTCTCACACACCATGGAATAAGTGTTGAATTTTATGTTGACTACACTGCGCCTTGATTGAACGATGATTAGGATTGATTGATTATTCTTTCGGTGCCTTAATTTAATTGATAATTACTTCACCATGATATGTATGGCGAGGTGTGGATGGACATGGGTGTAATGACCTCGACGCCATAAAAAGTTAATGAATATATTTATCTTGTGCCATTAATTATGTTGTAATTTAATAATTGGATTGCATGCGCATTGTATTATTGATGGATGTACCATGCTCTAGCCCAGATTACTCGTGCGCATCTCATTAGGGCGATGCCTAATGAGTTTAGTAATAAAATGTACTTTTGCACTTTAATTTATGAGGGCGTGTGATTGCTTCGTAGTTATGTCTCTTGCATATTGAATCCTTGATGTGTAAATGATGGATTAATTGAATAGAATGCTCACGTGCAATTCATTAATGTGATGCATGACTAGTGGATGATTCAGACTCCTTGCGCACACTAAATCACAATATTGTATGATGCTTAGATATTAGTCCTCTTGTGCGAAATGATATTTTAGTATGATGGATGATTTCATATTGTGATTTGGATTTGTGCCTCGATTATAATTGACATTTCCTTAAGATGATTATGGGAATTATTACTAGCGCACCATGTTTAATTGCAGTTTATGATTGATGAAATTGAATATCGTTGATGTTGTTTATTTAGCATAGATAGCTTGGACTTGATTGGATTAGTGAGATGTAGACATCTCCTTGTTCCTCAGAACAGTCGCCAACCCTAAAACATTAAATGGTTAAAATCAATTGGAACCTGGGCTTGAGCATTGCTTATGTGTCCTGAAGGTCCAAACCTTGCAAGGTAGGTTGGGCAGGTAGTCATTTATATTCTTTATTTGATTGAAAGTTGTTGAAAATTGCTTCAAGCTTCCTCATGTGCTACTCTGCTATGTTATTTATGTTTATATGTCGTCATGCTTCGTTGACGCATTGATGGAATTGTTAATTATTTCAATGATAAGTAGGGAGATATGTTACTGTGTGTGATTATTCATTCATGATTCATAAATTTTATGCATCATCATTTAATTGTACGAATGCACTAATTATGGGTCGTTATTTTTGTCTTAACGCATCGATGTGTATATCGTTATTCATGGAAATAATGTGTCGGCTTTATGTTGCGAATGTTGATTTTGTGTTAATATTGTTTCATTAATATATTTGGTTGGCGTGTCAATGATGTTGTTATTAATTTGATGTATATCCCTAAGCCAAATCAAAAAACAATTATCGGTTTTTTTTTGCTTGTTTTCATAATGGCGGGGTTGTTGCATATGGTATCAGAGCGGGTTCAACCCTGCAACTGTAGATTTTCACACCTTCCTCTGTGTTATACACTTGATTAATAAATTAGCGTTAATTAAAATTTTAACCTATCCATGTGGTAATCATGGTTATAGAACGTCATGGAGGTTCAGAATGTGGTGCTAGGGGAGAAGGTGTGACGCCTCCAGAAGCACACGTGCCCTAAAGGTCTAACCCTCGAGGAGAAGAACAAGTCTTGGGGCAGGAGTATATTTTTGTGGGGGTTGTGTCAATATCAGTCCTTTATGAGGATGTCAGAGGCCTCGATTGACCAACCAAATAGAGATGAGGCTAGGGTGTTTGTACCCATGAGGGTTCACAACACGCTACAACTGGAAATGTTAGCTTAAACAAAGAACTCGAGAAGGTGAAGTTTCTCGAGTTCATGAGTACCATGGATGTTTCAGCCGTCGTGGCAGGGAATAGAGAACTGGTGATGTGCTTCACACTTTGTGACTATACCTCCAACGTGAAGGTCTGCATGGTGGTCTTTCAGTTGAAGGGGAGCGCTCTTCTATAATGGAAGATGCTCCTACCTCAACTGAACTTGGATGTCGAAGACGTGGCATGGGGACTATTAGAAGAATGGTTCTGGGAGAAGTAATTGTCTAAAGGATTCATTCAGCACCATCTCAATGAGTTCAACGCATTATGACAGGGTGTTCGTACGCTGCCCGAGTACGAGGCTCATTTCTTGGAGTTGCTTAGGTATGCTCCACATCTGAACACAGAGAATCTTAAGGTAAACAAGTTTGTTTCAACCTTAACGTCAAGTTTCGTGCGAAGGTGAGGATCCTAATGCCTCAGATGATGCATGATGCAGACCAGAAGGTCCTCATAGCTGAGGAAGAGTTGATCAGTGGGGGTTAGGGCAGGACTCCTGCGAGATCGACGGTACAGGTGATGTTTGGTGCGCAGCAGCATCAGACTCCAGCTAGACTTTATTCAAGGTATCGGGATTCATCGAGAGGATCCACTTTCATGACAACTAGACGACCATATCCCTAGAGGGGAGCTCCCCATAGGGGACCACCGCTTCAATAGCAGCAGTATTTAGTCCTGTTTAGTAGAACAGACTAGGGTTCCAGGATGGTGGGCCAGTAGCTTCTACTTTGGGGACCAGGAGTACTGGACCGAAGACTAGATGTTGTACATTGGAGAGCCACATTACCTGTACGAATGTCCGGTTGAGAGGGACATAGAGTTCGGATCAATATGACCCACTACAGTTGGAAATTTGGGCAAGGCCCATAGGATTCATGCATCAAAGATTAACCACCAAGTCGAGCACAGTCGACTGTGCTCGAAACATGAGGCATAATCATCGACCAAAATGTTTTTGGATAGAAATAGGTACTACAGAAGAGCATGCACAAGGATGCAAGTTATATGCATTATTAGCGCTGAACAATAAGGGCGTAGCAGGAGGACTAGAAAACCTTCTTGTAGTATGAGAGTTTGTGGACATGTTCCCAGAAGAGTTACCCGATTTGTCACCCAAAAGAGAGTTGGAACTTACCATCGAATTAAAACCTAGGACTGAACCGATAGAAAGAACGCCTTATCAGATGTCAACCCCTGAGTTACAGGAGTTGAAAATACAATTGAAGGAGTTGTTGGACCTAGGACTTATACGCCCAAGTGTGTCATCTTGGGGTGTGCCTATTATTTTCATACAAAGGAAGGATGGGTCGTGAAGACTCTATATTGACTACCATCATTTGAACGAGGAAACGGTCAAGCACCCGTATTCGTTGCCAAGTATAGACAATTTGTTGGATCAAATGAAAGGCGCGATGGTGTATTCAAAGATTGAATGGTGATCAAGTTATCACTGGTTACAAATTAAAGAGGAAGATATTTCTAAGACAACTTCCAATATGAGATTCAGACATTATGAGTTATCATTTGGTCGTGAGGACGGATAAACGCCCGAGGGGTATTCATGAGCTTGATGAATGGGATGTTCCGCGAATACTTAGAAAACTTTGTTCAAGTATTCATTGACAATATTTTGATGTATTATCGGATGATGGAAGAACATGATGAACATTTGCACTTGGTACTACAGTGTTTACGAGAGAACAAATTATATGGGAAACTATCAAAATGTTCTTTTTATCAATCGAAAATTAATTATTTAGGGAATTCCATCTTTGGAGAAGGTATCGTTGTGGATCCAGGGAAGGTAGAGGCTATTATGGAATGGCTCACACCGACAAACGTACCTGAAGTACGTAGCTTCATGGGTTTAGCGGGATATTATCGACGGTTCATCGAAGGTTTTTTTTTAGGATAGAAAATCTGATTAAGGAGTTGCAGAAGAAAAAAAATAAGTTTGTATGGATCGAGAAATTTACGGAAGCATTTCAAAGGCTCAAGGAGTTGTTGAAGGCAACGTCAATACTAAAAGTCCCTGACATGGATGAGGACTTCTTGGTATGCATAGATGCATCCAAGGAAGGCTTAGGTGGAGTCTTGATTCAAGATGGTCGAGTGATCACTTACATCTAAAGAAAGTTAAGAAAGCATGAGGAGAACTATGTGATGCACGATTTGGAGTTATTGGAAATTGTGTATGCCCTGAAAGTGTGGAGACACTACCTAATTGGATGGAAATTCGAGCTGAAAACAGACCATTGTGATGTGCAACACATTTTTATGCAAAGTGACTTGAATGCACGACAAAGGCGTTGGTCTGAACTGCTTAATGAGTACGTTTTCGAGGTTACCTACATAAAAGGAACTCTAAATAGAGTGGCTCATGCATTGAGTTGAAGACTACGCACATTTTCAGTGATACCTCTCCAGACGAATATTCATGAAAGTATTCTAACTATACAATGTGACAATGATTGGTATAAGGAAGTTAAGGAATTTCTCGAATAAGACACCATGTTGGTACCAAAATTTGAGGGATTTACTGTGGACAACGACGGATTAATGAGATATAATAACCGGATTTATGTACTGCCTAATGACAAGTGAAATTTGATATTAAGTGAAATTCATAGAGAATTATGCATGGCTCATCCAGAAATCACAAAGATGAGGGTAGACCTTAATCCCTTGTTCTTATGGAATGGAAGAAGGCGGACATAGTTAGCTACATGGCGAGGTGCCTAGAATGTCAGTGAGTGAAGGTTGAACATAGATGTCAAGCTAGATTACTACAACCACATGTCTTTCCAGGATTGAAATAGGAGGCCATTTTGATGGACTTTATTGTTGGATTGTCGATGAAGACAAGGAGGCACGACTTGATTTTCGTAATAGTTAACACTCTGATGAAGAGTGCACATTTTATTCTTGTGTGTATGACATATCAGGCACATAACATAGCTAGAATTTTGTCAGCAAGATTGTGAGACTTCCTGGCATTCCTAAAAGAATCATATCCGAGAGAGGATTTGTGTTTACTCGATGATTTTGGACTAGTTTCCAAGAGGCCTTGGGAACCCAACTTAACCTTAGTACTGCATATCACCCTGAGACAAATGAGCAGAACCATGGAACAAACCAAATTATGGAAGATATGTTGTGTATCTACGTGTTAGACCAACAGACATGTTGGGAAGAGTTATTACCATCGGTAGAGTTTGTGTACCACAAAAACTATCAAGGTATCGTTAAGATGGAAGTGTTTTAGTTTCTCTACGGGAAACCATGTCGAACATCGTGGAGTTGGGCTCAAGTTGAGGATAGAGTCTTGGTGGGACTATAAGAGATCCAAGAAATGGAAGAACAACTACAAATGATAAGGAAAAGGGTTGGAAGAAGCGTAAGATCAATAGAATATTTTTGTCGATGCGCATCGCATTAACCATTTATGATGTTGGCATATCGATTAGTCATGACTCATTCTTGGAGGCTTTGAATGATGTTTATCTTGTATCTATTTGCAACATTATGTTATTGATCCTACACATATGATATGTGCCAACAGCTTCAATTTTTTATTGATAGTTAGACATGTTAAATCTTGTTAGATACTTATTTACTGCACCTATACTGTGAAATTCTAGGTCGAAGCTTAAAACAAGAGGGGGTGTCTATAAGATCTTGCTCTTACACACACACGATTTGAATTATTCTTGAGGACACTTGTGTGCAAGTGATCTAGTTCATTATATGATTTTCTACTTCTCTTACGGATTTTGATGATGATGCTTATGGATTATGATGTTATGTCATTTGATTATCTATGTATAGATAGGTGCTATTGACAGGTTTCTCCTGAGTGTGCAGGACACTTGACAGATTAAGGATGTCGATGGCATCAGTGGACCTCCTTGGAATCCAGATCGAGTTAGAGAGTGGACAATATATGTTTTGGGTATTTTTGTTTATGCATATGTGACATATGATCAGGTACATTATGATGTTGTTTATGGATCACTGACATGTTTCGATGATGGATGCAGGCTAACGATTGCTTGATAATCAGACTCATATTAGGAGTAAAGGGGCCATGCATGACAACCAGAGATATTGAGGGAGAGGTGTGGCGCCATCCCTGCCACGGCCTATTAGCACTCCCTCCATGGCTCGATCTATAGGTTAACGATTACCTAGTTCGATAGATACATGATTCTTTGAGGGTAGACTGAGACAGTCGCTCATGAATATTCTAAGGGGCACCAAATAAGGCAGGGTTCTTATTCCTTTGAGGCCCTTGGTCTCCCATGAGGTCTCTCGATGGAGTATTGAATCCAAGGGTTGGATGTCTACCAAAATCAATTAAAGGCGAGCGACACCCTTGGAGCACGTAGTGCGTCTTGAAGGGCATGTCGCATAAATGAAACATGAATAAAGGAGAGTGGCACCATTGGAGCATGTAGTGTGTCTTGAAGGGCATTTCCTAATTTTTAACACTCGTGATTCAATGAACCTAGGTGCCTAGAAACCAATATTTTATTTTGATGTGGTCAGCCTTAAAATTAAATGTTGTTTGAGTAAATTTTATTAATTATAAAATTTCTCTTAAAAATTGCTAAGCCTAGTTGAAAATAAATCCTAGGTCTAAATAGGGTATGAGGACTAAAAATTAATTAATCAATTAATAAAGGGGGATGAAGAAAAATCAAATTAAGAATTTAAAGGAGAAATAATTTATCTAAGAATAAATTACCGTTTATGTGCAAGAAATGCTAGTTTGGAACTTAGACAAAAGGGGGAAATTAAATGCAAAAAGGAATGTGGAACATATAAAGTAATCTACTCTAGAGAACTTTCCTAAATCAAACCAAATAAACTTTAATAAAAGTGTCAGTCATTAAAGGAAATTGAGGGAATAAAGGGGTAGCAAGGAGCGTTTTTAGGAATACTTTTAGGTGGGTGAGGGAAATTAGAAATTAACTAAATTAAATAAATGAATAGCTGGTGCAACTAAGGGATCGGGTGACAAGTGTACGGGGGAGAGTATTTCCTAATTAATTTTTAATAAAAAGAATTTAACATGCATTTGTAAAGTGTCACTAAGAAGAACTTTATAAAAGTAATGGAAAAGAAGAGGATGGAATCACGACTGGTATGTGTAAAGTAATGCTACCGAATTTTTCTTGAATGATTTTTCTTGTGGAAGTTGGGATATCCAACTCGAATAGAGAGTGGTAGTTTGACCTTGCGAGGCGAGCTGGGAGATATCCTTTCTCTGGTCTATGTGTGTGGACCCTTTGCGGCTTAGCGGGCTTAGGGGGAAGAAGAGTACCCCTAGCGTTGTCTGGGAGGTATCAGTGAGGTCTCAATGATTAACAAGCGGGAGCGAGAAGGATCACCAGCAGTCGAAGAACATTGACAAGCCATCAGCCAGTTACGGTACACATTTTTAAAAGTTGAAGTTGTAAATTAGTTAGAATTTATACATAGATTTATGTGTTGATGGAATTGTAATGGATGTCTGATATTGTTGGGCAAGGTTGCTTGCGATGGTTAGTTGGGAATAGAATTTGACGGATTGGTTCTCTGACTTGTTTTTTTTCCAATTCTCTATGTTGATGGAAGGGACATGGCTCTCCATCATATTTATTGCTCAGCTTGTAAAACACAATTTTTATTTATGTTCCTTGGTGTGCTAAACTCTTGCTTGCTCAACTTGTAAACCTCCATTTCTATCTTTGTGCCTTTTTTTTTTTCTCTCAGCATATTGCTCCATTCACAACGAATTTCCTTGGGCATAACTCTTTGTGTTTGTCGTTAGCCACGGAAGTTTGGGGCATAGTCCCTCACTGCGTTTTTGCTGAAAATTTTTCTGATACATACATTACCCCAGTCTTCATTGTTAACCTGGAGTTGCTTTTTGTTTTATCCTTTGTTTTTTCTTACTCAACAAAAATAGTTTCATGTTTTCCTTGCGTGTGCACAGAGAAAGATAACCCACATTTTATTATTTTAATTTTTCTCTAACTCAGCGAGAATTTTGAGTTTTCCCTGCGTGTGAGGAGAGAGAGATAACCCAAGTTTTATTGTTTTAATTTTTCTCAGACTTACCAAGAATTTCGATTTTCCCTACGTGTGAGTAGAGAGAGATAGCCCGCGTTTTATTATTTTAATTTTGCTAATACTCAGCAAGAATTTCAATTTTGCGCTATGTGTGAGCAGAGAGAGATAACCCGCATTTCATTTTTTTAAATTTTTCTCAGACTTAGAAAGTATTTCGAGTTACCATGCGTGTGAGAAGAGAGAGATAACCCATGTTTTATTATTTTAATTTTTCCCATCCCTTTATATTTTCTTTTCCTCAACAAAATATGGTGTTGATATTAGAGTTTTGCTCGGTTTATTTTACCCTCTAATTACCTCTGCATGGGAGAAATTCTCCCAGCGGTCTCCCTTACCTCTACGTGAGGAGCATTCCGCCCAGCACATCTCCTGTACCTCTGCCCCAAATTTTTTTCCTAGCAGTGTGGAATTTTGTCGGGCATCATCCCTTAATGGCTTGACGTTTTGTTCCTCTTTCCTTTTAAGATTTTGGGTTGCGGGTACCCTTTGCATGTTGTCAACATTAATTGGGAATAATAATACTCATATTTGATGTTTTGTTCAATGTACATTCAACTATTTAAATTCTATCCATGTGTGAATAGGTTTTTTTTTCCACGGGGAAAGTTTCTCCTTTATATTTAGCAGTATATAAAGATTTTTACAATGTAGCATTCGAAATGCCCGTATACAGAGTCCTGTGTATGTTGTAGATAGCACACAGCCTGTCAAAGAAAACTAGAAATCTGTCATGCTAGTGCATGCAGACAGTCAAAGACAAACAAGTTTATCAACCTTGTTTGTGTTCTGATGCATGATACGTCAGGTAGTATGCTATGAGCAGCACGTAGCATGTCATGATCTTGCATATGAATCTGCCTATTTATAACTGTTCATTGATATCTCCGAGTAGCATAGATGAACTGAAACCAATACAAAGACTCATTTACCATTTGGATATTCGGTGGCCTGGTGTCTTCCACATCAGATTTTGAGATGAATTGGGGGACCCTCGTTGCCGTCCTCCCATCGGGTGAAGGTTATGTGACCGAGAGGTCGGGTTAGAGCCAGTTTTGAAAGTAGGTCCGCAGTGGCGTTTTCTTCCCTATAGATGTGAGAGGCAGAGAAGCTCTTGAAGAATCTTTTTGCTTCAATGGTTCTCTCTTTCCAACATTCCAGAGCTGCTAATCGGAGCTCTACCTTGTCATTTATCCAGTCGATAATGACTTTGGAATCTCCAAGTAGTAGCAAGACTTCAATGTTCAACCTTCGAGCCAGGATAAGGGAAGCCCATGCCCCCAATAGTTCGGCTTTAGTGTTGGTTCCTTTTCCTCCGTTGAGCGTCCATCTGTAGGAGGTATGGGAGCTGATGATAATGTGGCCCCCCGCCCCGCAAAGAGATCCATCTAATTGGGTAGCTCCATCAAACCAAGCGATGGCTTTGTCAAATGGAAGTGTTGTAGAAGATCTGTGAATTTTCTGTGCAGTGGTGGGGAGAGATGGACGGTCGACAACAGATAGAGTGAGGTTTGTCACCAAGTTAACCGAAGGGGGTTTTTCATCAAAAATGGTTGCATTCCTTGTCAACCAAACATTCCAACAGATGGTGGCTGGAAGCAAGGGGTAGAGCTGGTGTCTTGAGCACCAAGATCTAAAGCAGGAGAACGTCATAGATCCAAGCCATTGTTCGGTTATTTTTAGAGACGCTGTGACTTGTTGCCAGACTTGCCATGTAAAAATGCAGCTCACGAAGAGATGGTGTGATGTTTCACTATCCTCCTTGCACATAATGCATCGGTTAGGGCATGACCATCCCTTTCTCTGGAGGATATCCCAGACTAGTATTTTATTCTCCGTCAAAAGCCAAGTGAATAATTTGAGTTTCAGCAGACAATTCCACTTCCACAGCTGGGTGCGCCAGGTCTGATCATGAGTGGGCCAAATTTCCTCTGTCAATGATTTATATATGTTTCAGACTGATATGATTCGAGAATTATCGCCACCTGTCCAAATGAGAATGTCAGGTCTCTCATGTAGGCGAATGCTCACCTCATTTAGATGATGTGTGTATCTGATCCATTCCGCCAAGAGCTCTTTGTCTAGATTCAACATGGAGCTAGTAATCCAGGATTCACCAAGTGAACTACTGTTGTGAGGAGCTTTTAAGTGAAAGAGATAATGTAAGCCTAAATTGTGTAAGCGCTCCAGCAATCTAGGAGAGAGCTGGGCCTTTATTCCCATCCCGAGGATGTCATCTTTGTCAATTTCAATAGCAATACCAGTGTCAGGCAACCACGCGATCCAATGTAGGAGAATAGGTAGTGTTCTTTGAAGGTGCTTCCATGTCTATGAGCCCCCCGGAGGAGAAAAGGTGGCTGATCTAAGCCAGGAATGAAACGACGGGTGGGAAAGATATTTGTCTTTTATAAGGTTGTTCCAAATGCCTGGTACCATCAAAATACACCAAAGAGTATTTGCCGAGAGAGCAAGGTAGGTAAGGTGCAGATTCCTCGGGCCCCAGCCACCTAGTGTTTTTGGCTTTGAGAGAGTTTCCCACCTACAGAGATGGAAGCCTCTTCTTTGCTTGCTGCTTTTCCAAAGAAAGGAAAAGATCAACTTGCGTAGCTTCTTTAGCATAGATTGTGGGATGTGTGCCAGCGCCATCCAGTACATCGGGAGGCTTTCCAAAACTGCCTTGATCAATATGTATCTGTCGCTTATGGATAAACACCTGTTGCACCAATGTTGAATTCTTCATTCAAACTTTTCATATAACCAGCACCAGTCCTTTGCTTTGTAGCTTGAGGGTTTGATAAAGTAACCTAAATAGGTGAAGCCCGTCTCCAGATCTCGAAAACCAATGTCGAAAAGTGTTTTTAACTTCGACAGGAAAGCTTCCCTCGCGCCTGTGGCCAAGAATAATGACTTCTGAAATTTTATTTTTAGTCTTGTAACAGAGAAGAAAACATTTAGCACATTAAGTATTTCAGTCCATTCAGACAAGGAATCCAATGTCATAATAATCACGTCATCTACGAAAAGTAGATGTAAGATTTGAGTCAGTCTAGAAGCTCTAATTCCCGTGAGCTTGCCAGCTAATTTGCTTCTTTTTAACAAGATGCTGAGGCATTCTAAGACTAGAATGAAAAGTAGGGGTGAGAGGGGGCATCCCTGTCGAAGTCCTCTTTCGATGTGGAAAGCTTTTGTAGCCTCGTCGTTTATTAGAACTGCGAGGGAGGCTGAGGTTATGCAGCCCATCATCCAGTTTGTTGTAGCTACCCCAAATTCACACTGGAGAAGGATGAGATGTAGAAAGTTCCATTTTACACGATCGAAATCCTGTTTTAGGTCCAGTTTTAAGAGGATGGCACGTAAGTTTTTTGTTTTAATGTTGTGTAAGCACTCCTGTGTTGTGCCTATAGCATCAAGGATTTGTCTTCCCTTGAGAAAACCAAGCTGCTCCTCTGCCAGTGCCCGGGAAAGAAGAGGGTGAATCCCGTTTGCAATGATCTTGGTGATGATCTTGTAGCTGAGGTTACACAGCGAGATCGGTCGGTAATCCGAGAACTGTCGGGGGTGATTCTATTTTGGAATCAAGACAATAAAAGTGTTGTTTAATTGTTTGTTAACCAGCCCTTTGATCCTTGAATCCTCGACAGCCTCCAGTAGATCTTGACCCATTAAATCGAAGTAGTGAAGGTAGAGTTCCACGGTCCATCCATCGGGACTGAGACTTTTTTCTTTTTTAAAGCCTTTTAATACCTGGAGGATTTCCTCTTTTGTGCAAGGGGCTTCTAATGCTCTCGCTTCCTCTTCCGTGACCATCTATGGGAAGAATTGAGCTATATCTGTTTTCTTCTGTATGGAGATATTCTGATATTCTTGGAAAAAGGTCTTGAAGTAATTGTGTGCCTCTTGTTTGATGTCTTCTAACCTGTGAGCAATGCTTCCATCCTCTGCCTCAACATCCCAAATGAGTTTTTTATTTCTACGGTGGCTAGAAAAGCGGTGGAAGAACCTAGTATTGTTGTCACCACTAGTAAGCCAAAGCGCTCTACTTTTTAAACGCCATCTATTCTCTTCTGCCTGGAGCATGTGCAATCGGTTAGCCTCCAAAGTGTGTAATTTTTCTTCAAAAACTTTCTTCTGGGTAGTCCGCGCCTTGAGCCTGTGTAAAAAGGAGATTTGAAGTTCGAGTCTATTCAATGTGGCTGTGTCATGTGCTTTTTTCCACTTCAGCCAGTTGATAGTGTTTGCTTTTAAACTTTTAAGTTTTCTGACCAGATTGCCCTGTGCATCTCCTGTTTGAGAGTGTGATGGATCTGTCCAAACCGTTTTTACTATCCGGTCAAATGCGGGCTCCAGCAACCAGGCTGAATTGAACTTGAACGGGTTACTCATCCTCACCTTTCCTTTTCCAAGTTGAATGCAGATGGGTGTGTGGTCAGACAAGTAGGACAGGTCAACCCAGGCCCGTGCCATGTGTGATGATTTTAGCAGATCTTCGGATATCAAGAATCTGTCAAGGACTTTTTCAATGTTGGAGGAGCCCGTTCTCCCATTACGCCATGTAGGCAATAGTTCAGCAGGTTCCAAGTCCACTAATGCATTTTTTGTGAGAAGAGAGGTGATTAAGGTCGCTAGTAAGTCGATTTTTGCCTTGAAGCCCCATATCTCCTTGGTGTTCAGCGTGAAGTTCAGATCTCCGGCAATTATGAGATCTTTTATGGCTAGTAGTCCAATGTTGTCGAGTTTCTCCCAAAAATTTCTACGTTCCAGGCACGGGCCGTAAGTATTGAGCAGAGTTAAGGAGGAGTTGAGTTCATAACAGGTGCTGGTTAAAAGAATACCACCCGAACTAAGTAGTGGAATGAATTCAAAATGTAATGGATCCCAGGCCGCCAGGAGTCCGCCTGAGTTTCCAATAGAGATAGCTGCGTAGACCATCCAGTCAGGTCTGAGGGAAAAAAGGAAATTTCTTGCAACTTCTGCTTCCACCAACATTTCTTGTAAAAAAATGACCATCGGTCTGATTTTGTCGAGTAGACGTCTCATGGAAGCTAGTTTCAGGAGTCCTCCAACCCCTCTGATGTTGAGGGAGATAAGTATCATGGTTTTTCCCGAGCTTGGGCTTTTATTCCTCTAAGTGCCCAGTTTGTTTGATCAGTAGGTTGTGAGGCTGAGCTTGATGCCTCTGCGCTTTCCTTTTTCCTTGTGCTACGAGTTTTGAGGGGCGAGATATCCGATGCCAATCCTCTGGACCAAGAAGGGGTTGTAGCATTGTTCTCTTTCACTCCTGAGGTCGATGCTATATTTCCAATGGGTGTCGGGGGATGGATGAGTTGTTTTCCAAGGTATAATGGTATTGGGAGAGAATCAAAAGGTAGAGGGGTAGCTGGTATTAAGGTATGGAGCAGTTGGTCCAAGTTTCGAGCCGATAGAGGT
>ML800570.1:102655-115310 GCA_009831015.1 Picea engelmannii
TTTAGGAAGCTAACAAATTCAAGGTCATTTATAGTGTTCATATTTTATTAATAATAAATTAATTCTACTTCATTGATAGTTCTCATTTTATTTGGTCTTAATGGACATATGTTATTGTTAATTGATGATTTTTCCTCTGAAAAAATCATATTTTAATCACTGTAAAGAAAATTATATTTTAAAAATGCATGTCAATTGATTTGAAATTGAAATCCGAGAAAGGGTTGAAATATATAGTGGTTCATGGTTATAAACATGTATAAGTGTGTATAGTTACATATCAAATCGTGTAATACTTTAAAAGTTACATGAGGTTGATTTATACACATATATACCACCATTCTCATCTTATTTGCAAGATGTTTGAGTAAAACAATAATTGTGCATGAAAATTACAATACATACACAATCCACAAATGCAGCATTTGCCCAATTTCCTCTACAATGGTAATTTTCATACCATAACCATTCATTATCCAATATATATATGGATAAAATATATATAACTAGCACTTAGCACATGCAAAATATATAGAAAAGGAAACTCTTTTTTAATAAATGTAAATACTAAAAAATCGTTTGATAAATGTAAATACTAAAAAATCGTATATATATATATATATAACTTACATAAAAAAAAAAAAAAAATTATTCAAAATGAACTTTACTAAGAAGCCAAAAACACATAATATATGATTCACAACAAAATTTTATAAGAATTTTTTTTTTATTTAAAATAAAAATAAAAATAAAAATTATAAATTTTAAAAATAAAAATAAAAATTCCTAATTTTAATACTTAATTTATAATTTAACTTCTATTATCTCATCATGTTTTATAATTTAACTTCTATTATCTCATCATGTTTTTTTCTCCTTATGTTAAATCTATAATTTAACTTCTATTATCTCATCATGTTTTTTCTCACTCAATTCGTGAAGATCCACCTCACTCTATTAGAGGCAAAAAGAAAATGACACATCTTTGACTTAGGGTTTATTCGTTTTGTTATGAGGAGGAGGGCTTATCTCATTTAGTTTGTGTTTACCCCATTGGTTCATCCATGTTTGGGCTTTTGCATATATATAATTGGCAAACTATTATTGTGCAACATTTATAATTTACTTGGTCTCCTTCTTTATAATTATTTCTACATCTTTAATCAATAGCTTTGACTCGGCATTTCACAATGCGCAACTTAAGAAGGACATCTATCATTACATTTTGAATTATAAACATGAAATGGAGTGCATTGAAAAGTAAGTTTGTAACAATACACAAGTAGAATTTTTTGTAATTCATCTTTGGGAAATACAACACGAATTAAAATAATACATTTATGTTTAAAATATCTTAAAACTAGTATGGTCATTATAAAATATTATTTAGTTATGGGTATGTATCACACATACCATTTCTATTATTTATGAAAGTGTGGTTTAGCTCTAAGCAATGAATGAAAGTGTGGTTTAGCTCTAAGTAATGAATGAAAGTGTGGTTTATTTATGAAAGTGTGGTTTAGCAATAAGCAATGAATGAAATTGTGGTTTAGCGATAAGCAATGAGATAATTGTGTTTGTATTAATGTGAAAACATGGATTTCCCGGATGGGGTGCCACGTAGCAATGGGAGGTCATGCATCCCTCCCAACACTCCAGCCATAAATATGGTCAGCTATCGCCCTTCACCTCAGTCTTGAATGGAGGGCGACCATTACTATCCGTAGAGAAAGGGAGGACAACTCCAAGTGTTTCAAGCCAGGACAACATCAAGAAAGCTGAAGAAGAGACAAAGGCGGTCAAGGAAGAGTCAGAGGCGGTCTTGTCACCTCCACCGCTAATTGTAATTCATGATTTCAACCCAGCTTCGCCACCTCTCTTCAGCCCGGAGTGGCTAGAGATCATCTTTGACCTCGGGAGCCACATTGAAGACAAGCTCCATTAAGACACCCTTATAAGCCATCGGATTGACATGCTCTTTGATGCATTCTCGAATGCACTGGAAAAACAGTGTTGCCCAACCTGTGTGAGGCCCTTCATGCTCACGCCCAGTGACGACCCTCTCATCAGAGCTCCAGATGACATACCCCCAGGTGCCAATGATTAGTTTTTGGTTCTTTGTAACTTGTACTTTGCACAATTATTGCCCAACTCTTTGTACTGGGAAGATGCAAAATTACTATCTTGTTTTATTTTTCCATTAGTTGCTAGTTTGCTTTAGATTCCTGGGACATAATTATAAGGAAAACCATCTGCGGCCTTCTCTGGTTTCCAATTGGTAGGGAAGATGGAAGATGGCTTTTTTTACTAGAAGTATAACAGTTGGCCACATGTTCTAGTTTCCGCTAATTTGGAGGAACGGGTGGCAGACTGATGACATGTGTCTTTTTTGTATCATAATAGCAAAGTAATTGGAACTACCCCCCTTTTTTATTTACAAAAAAAAATGTGAAAACATGGATTGAAAACCTTCGGAGTGTGTGTGAATGAGGTCAAGTGCAAGTCCTACATGACTTTAGCAATGTAGATATGTTCCCGTAGCATGGAATCTTAGACAAAAAGACTCTATAATATGTATTTTTCAAATTCAAAAATTTATCGTTCTCAAGGAAAGGCTATGCACTAACTAGGACAAGGGTAATTCTCTTGCAAATTAATAAGATAATATTCCAAGATACGAGCTAAATAAGCAACTCAACAATACCATAGTGGAATATTCTCCACCAATTCATGTTGGTATGAATTCATGTAGCACCTACTACCAATTCTTATTCAAACATAAGAACAACCCATAATACTAGCACTCACACCAATTCAAGGATTCATCTGTCGCTTTTTCCATCAATAGAGGAGGGTATCCACTAGGGCACTAGGAGATGGGACTAAATCCTTTTTATCCCACCTGGGAATAATGAAGTGGTGGGATGACTATTAGGTTCATAGCTTTCATCGAGACCAAGAAACCTTGATTTAGAGCTTTCATCTTGAACTCGTGACCTCCCAAATCCTGTGAGCATAGAACATTGGGTGAACCATCTTGCCTATGGACCTAAGCCCAAACCCATCTTCCATTCTACCCATTGCATGGGGAACCCTTCACAACCATAGTATAATTATGGTATATCTTTCAATCTCATAATATACATATATACTCAATGATAATCGTAGCCTACCACAAATATCTCTATCATTGTTGGGTTTCCTAAGCATGGGTTGATTCCCAAGCCATCACAAAATGAGTCATGGAAAAATCAATCCTTTCTTAGAATTACCAACCAAAGCACACACCACATGAACATACAAAGGAAAGGGAATACTCTAAATGGGGAATAATAATGGAAGAAACTAGCTCTAAGGGTTATATTTAGGCATCAATTAAGAGGAGTACCCACCTAAATTTTTGTCGCAACACTTAGGTGTTCATCGCTAGGGTTTGAAAAACCATCCCACTCATTCTTCCTCCATGTATATCTTCCTTCATGTAGGCCTATGTTATATTGTATGCCTCTGTAGTTGATGATTTGGCATAGATTTTGGCATGATATCCTACATTTGTACCTTGTCTTGAATAGCAATGGCAACGAATTCTTATTTCTCAACCTGAAATTATTTGTTCCACACTTTCTTTGCTTCAAAATGTAGTGTCGTTCAACCTATTTTTGAGCCTTTGCATGGTAAATTTGAGTCATTATCGCCTCTGAAGAAAATTTTAGTGGGTTTTGCATGCCCTTTTTGTGATTGTTGATCCAACCCTTCAATCAAGAGTAAAGTCTAGCCAAGAATGAGAATGATGAAAGAAATTTAATGTTATTTTTCGAAGGATATTTATATCAAGCTCCAATTGGCCATGCTACATAGTGACTACCTTTGACAATTTCTAGGAAAACATAAATGAAATAGCAAGAACAAAATTAGACTCTAATTTCCATTCCTTTATGTTATCACATAAGGTTGTCAAGGGTCATAGGTGTGTGTCGATATACCCGAAGTTGTGGTCGTGCCCTGTCTCTATCCTTTTCGAAGACCAAATCTTAATTTTTCCCCTCCCTTCGTCTTGTAAATCGTTCTATGTTTGCCCTTGTTCGTTTGTGCGCCCTGGTTTTCCTTAAATATCTTACCCGGGTGAAATCTTGGCCCCAAGCCCCGAAGTAAGAATGAGTCATTGATCTTGAAGGGAGCATGTGGCATCCGATCCAAGTGTTTAGGGAAATAAGCTTCAAGAGTTTTGAAGTGGGAAGTGTGTAAAACTTATGAAGGGCCAAAGCCCGAAGTCCCAAAGTGAATCCGGACCATCCGTCAGCAGGGACACGCAGCGTCCAATCTCTCACTTCAGGAGTTTTCCTCCGAGAAACTCTTCATGTTTCACATTCAAAAGCGCACGGACGAGGATGAGGTTTGAGATTTGATTTTCCTAGAGCCCAAAGACCTGAAGTAGCTCTCGATCGTTGATCAAGAAGGGAGCAGAAGGGTCATCGATCTGGTTGAAGAGGTCAAAGTACTAAAGCAGGAGTAGAGCCATTGATTGAAGAGGACGCGCATCCATAGATCGACAGCTGTGGGTAAAGCATAGAAGGTAAGCGAGATTTGAGTTTTGATTTTCTTGGATCTCGGAGACCTGAAGTGGATCTTGGTCATCCAAATACATGAGACACATGTCATCAGATCCATGACTCCAGGTAAAATCCCTTAGAAGCGCGGGTTTGAGCTTTGTTTTTCCTGAAGCTCGGAGCTGCGGATGGATAGAAGTCGTTGATCTCAGAAGGGCCACGCGTCATAAGACCTAGGGCTCCAGAGAAAAGCAGACGAAGGAACAGGAGATTTGAGATTTGATTTTCCCCGAGTTCAGAGACCCGAAGCAAATCTTGACCATTGATTTGGAGGAGGTAGATCTGATCCATTGATGTGATATTGTTCATCGTCAAAAGTAACGCCCTTCCCTACCAAGGCACAGTTTGGTAGATCCTAAAGTTGGCGGACGGTTAATATTGACGGTAGAGATAAATCTAGCAGGTGTGCCCAGATCTCAGATCGGGACTAGATCTACGGCCACAGTTCATTATGGGGATGCAACATGCTCGGGCGATAATTTTCGTGAGCGGTCCCGCAATTTAAACCACGGTAAGGTAAAATAAATACGTGGCGGAAGATGGTGAATTGCGGGCTCAAAAGAGGTGTAATTCCAAACTTCTTTTGACAGCCCCTCCATCACGTGCTCATATAGCATTCTATCCAAGAGAATCACATGGTCACCCCCTCAGGTTTAAGTCTCATTAAATCCCGGAGGAAAAGAAATTAATGGAAGGCAGGTCAGGTGGTTGAAACCTCGACTCACTCAGTAATTATAAGTATGGAGGAGCCACTCGTGGAAAACAGAGTTGTCAACCCGAGGTACCCATGTGTACAATTTTTTCTGCAAACCCATGTCGGTCTGAGCTCGCTTCTGACATAGTGATGCACGCTTAGTCTGATAGAAGAAAGCGCAAACTAAAGGATTTTAATGTAGTAGCCAGGTCACACCCCTGGTAGTGGTGGATTGGTCTGAGTATAAATAGGTATTTTTGATATTTTGTTAAGGTTGTCAACTGGTTGAGCAGAGTTCCCTATTTTGTAATGTTTTGATCCCAGAACTGTTCTATGGTTATGTATCGGATTTGATACTTTCAAATTAATAGAATTCATCCTCTTTTCATCTCTTTGTAAAAACTGTACTAAAACACTCAGGCATGGAGGATCCAGTCGAGGGTTGTTATGTTGTTGTACTGTAGGTTTGATTACAGCGGTATCGTGACCAATTTTAGTCATCTTCCTTGTGATATTTTCCCCTCTTACACTGAATGGCTCGGGCATGGAGGATACAGTCGAGTTGTTGTAGCTGCATGGTGGTGTAGGTTTGATCATTGTGCTATTGTGACTGTGATTTTTGGACATATTTCAGTGTCTGAAGCTTGAGCTTAAGAGAGATCTTGAGTCTGATTTTTTCTTCTCCAAGTTGCTTGAAGGAATGATTCCCATAGCAGTCTTGTCCACTTTTATTACTAAGTCTTCCCTCTGCTCACACTTAAACTCAATTCACTGACTGAAGTTAGTTGTGGCCCTCACTTACTTATGCATTACTTGTCCAGTTCTGTGTCTAAATCATTCATGTATTGAGTTTTCCCCATTTGACCTCCACTCACATAAATCAAACATCCACCAAACATTATGATGGGTACTGGGCTTATCCTCCCGCAATCTAAGGGTGACTTTCAGTGCTAACATTCTTGGGATCGTTTTCAAGGAACAAATTGAAGACATTTCCCTAGGATAGAATGACAAAGAGCTTTTGATTCTGAAGGTTCATCAGATATCAGAACCATTGAAGATTGCAACTTGCACCTGGTGACTCCACTATTTCATTTGTGGCTTTGAAAGGCAGACACACGAGGTCTACTCCATAGCTGCCTCTAGGAACACCTAAAGTTGACCCAGAGAATATTATACAGAAAGGAAAGATTTCTCGAAGAAAGATTTTAGCTTCTTTCTCAGATTGAAAAGTTCCATGGGAGAACGATAACGATCAGATCTGGTCTTTGATGGTGAACAAAGGCCAGACACTTTTAGACAACATATCATTCACCTGGTGACTCCATGATTAAAGAATCGATTGGGAACTCCACTGGTTTGAGATGGACAAAATCTTGGCTCGAAGGTTTGATCCTTTTAATTTCTCTCCTGTTCCTGGTTTTCCAAATATTGTTCCTACTGTGGATCAGTGGATTGATTTTTTTCCCATATTTAGAGAACACATAGATGAAAACCCTACCAAGCATCTCTGTGAGTTTCATGAACTCATGCATCAATGGGAGATACATCATGAGGATGTATTAATGAATATGTTCATGTTCTCATTAGACGGGGATGCCTGTGAGTGGTATTGATCCTTGCCCACTGCTAGCATCTCCTCCGTGAGAGAGTTTCATGCATCTTTCAATACTCAATGTCAAAAGTTTTATTCCTCTGAATTAATTTGTCATAGTTGTTGTGAGGAATATAGAGATGGTGGTCAAGACATAGTTCGTTCTTGCGAAAGCTGTGAGAATGAAGGATATACCCAAGAGGAGTTGATGGAGCTGGTAAAATCTTTTTCTGCAAGAATAGATGGATTGGAGGCAGATTTCGCTTCCTTCTCTTATGAAGAAAATGCGGAGGATATTTTGGTCCTTAAAACAGATGTTCTTGGAAGCCTTGCTTATTATGAAGAAGTGATGTCAGATACTGACCAAGAAAAAAAAGCTTTTGAAAGATATCCTAGCGAAGAGATCTTCCATGGTTCCTATTTATAGTGATTCTGAAACTAATCCTGGGAGAGCCATGAAGGATAAAAGGAGGAGCCACATCTCTCGGCTATATTGGCTCATAATTTTGACCCTTTCAATTTCTTAGCCATATCTAATTATCCAAATCCAGTGTCGGTTGTAAACAAATGGGATGATTATCCTCCGAGATTCATAGGAAGCAAGCATGACCATCACGGTGAGAACTTATTAAAATTTCATTTATGCATGTGTTGGCCCTTGGTTATGGAAGTAAGTGAAGATCAAGGAAGAAAAGGCAAAACAAAAACTGCGTCGAAGACACAGTGACTGCTATTGGGTCGAAGTGAGCAAAAGAGCAGAAAATTTGGAGCGAAGTAAAAGGAAGCAAGTTGTTGGACGAGGAGATCAAGGATGACAGATCAGCAAGGAAGATGGATAATGGACAACTCAACAAGTGGAAAAATCCACCGTTGGATGCTTTGGATCACTGCGTGAGAAGGAAGGAAAGAGGGGTTGGTGAAGCCCTAAAAACATGGGTCAAGTTGACCTAGGGTTTTGGACACCCAGGGTTTTGGTATCTAGGGTTTTGACACCTAGGTTTCGGCCTAAGGCTGTCAGTGAGTGATTGTAATGTATAAATAAGAACCTACATGAGGGAAGAGGGTTCGTTCTAGTTTTGTTATTGGCATGAGTGATTATTGTGTGAGAGAGAGAAGTGCTAAGTGTAAGAGCCTTCTGGTATTGTAATATCTTCAGTTGGGTGCGGAGATCAAGTCCTCCAACTAGGTGCACAGGAAGGGGAGAGATAGAGAGAAGAAGAAAGAAGATATGCTAGCTAAGAGCGCAGATGAGAACTGTATGCTTCATCTTAATATATTATTAATCATAGTTCTATGGACGTAGCTCTAGAGAGAGGGTGAACCACGTATATTTTTTGTTGTGTGTGATTTATGCTCTGTTCTTTGTCATTTGGTATATTGTTATTACATTACTGTGTTAGATATGATAGATAGTTTTGCGGAGTAGATCTGAACTGGTAATTGATATATCAATTTTGTATTGATTTTGTATTGGATCCACTTGATATCCCCTTGGTTGTAGACATCTATGTCCTGCAACCCCCCCATAGATACTTCAAGTGAGACTGCATCTTCCTCTCAAGTGTTGCCGAAAGCTCCAGTAGTTAGGGCTTGTTGGTGCGCTCTTGGAGCTGAACCCTGGGTCTGCCCCTGTGCCAACAAATGGTTCTGTTGTCGGGACGTGAATCTTCTTGAGGGAATGTCGAGGTGGTTTCCATCGAAGACAGATATTCAGAAGTGGATAGAAGATCAAGAAAGGGAATTCATTGAAGCCTAGAACAAGAGCCCTAATATTAGTATAGAGGATTGGTTGGAGAGATATATCTTTACTGATATACATGAAATTTTCTTTGGAGGAATCCATCAAGAGCTATATGAGTGGTAGCTAGGTTAGCAGATACCCAATTTGAGATCATATCTAGACCACCTATGGTTTGGACGTCGGTGTTGATCAAGAAGGTCAAGAGAGTTGATAACGTCAAGATTGTATCATTGGAGGGTATATCACTGAGTTTTTTGTTGACAGAGTAGAGTCATATATCCAAGCCAAGAGATATTTCTTCAAGGGACCCAGAGGAAAAATTTTACATTTTCTGAAATTGAGGATCAAGATGCTATTGCATGAGAAGAACATCTTGAAGATACAATAGCTAGACGGATACGAAAAGTCTAATGTTCAAGGATTTGGACAACGATAACGACATAGAGGCTGGACATACACGCAGTGGGAGAGTGTTCAGAGAAGCTCCTCTCATGAACCTGTTTAAGAAGAACTACGAGGATGAGGGTTTCTACAGTGGAGAAGAGGCATATCTAACAGACGAGGAGCATTTAGAGGAAGGGAATGTTGAATAACCTCACCAAGAAGAACCATAAGCTTCAGGAAATGCGTCGACTATCGAAGTAAGTACTATTAATCCTATTGTTGTCTCGGCAACATTAAGCAATCATAGTAATCAGAGTCACCAGAGCACTGTCACTAGTATTCCACCACATACTCAGTCCAGAAACCTAGGAAGATCTATGGTAGATGAGATGAGGTTACCTACCTTTAGAGGAGATGGATCAGAAGACCTTGAACAACACTAGTTTCTCTGCGAAGTTGTGTGGAGTATTAAGAATATCACCGACAAAGCTGTCAAAGGAGCTCAGTTCAGTACTACCCTAAGAGATCGTGCACTGAGATGGTACATGAAATTTGTCCAAGGAGATACACCTAAACCGTTGAATGCCATTAAGACTTTGCTAATTGTTGAATTCAGGAAACCTAAGTCAGAATCCCAGTGCATTATAGAAATGAAAGAAATCAAGCAGAGAATAGTTGAACCGATATGGGAGTTCGATCAGAGATTCAAGACCTTGACAGACCATATGAGTTTTCAAATCCCAGATGAACAGAACAAGGAATGGTTTATTGCTTCCCTTTTACCACACATCAGAGTTCCTCTGATGTAACAGAAGATTTCTTTGCAGGCTGAGGCACTGGATATCTCCATGAAGCTAGAATTAGCTCCTATGGGAGAATCCAGGTCAGGTATGAGTCAAATCTTGAGTCAACTAACTAGTTTGTCTCTACAGTTGAAGATATGAAGAAAGACAAGGGAAAAGATAAAAGAGAAGACATATGGTGTGTCATATGAAGATCAGAAGGCCATGACAAGGAACATTGTCCCCTATTCCATGAATACTTATCCTTTGGATCTTCGAACCCCTTGAAACAATTTACCCTACCCTGGTGTGAGGTATGTAGAAAGAGACATCGCCCTGGTAAGTGCTACTACATGCAAAAATATGTATAGACACCCACAAATTTGTATTGCATGTTATGTAAGTCCATGGGCCAGGATGACAGGGATTGTAGGGCTTACGATCTCATGCATGAAAGGTCAAGGGATATATACAAGATTGTAGGTTTGTGTGTAAGAAGGAAACACTATGCACTATAACTCCCCTGGGAGAGGAAACTTCAACCCTTGTGGTGGATTCCGAGGAAGAGGAAGAGGAGGAGGTATGGGTCGAGGTCAAGGATAGATAATATATTATAACTGTGCGCAGCCTGGAAATTTGGCAAGGGACTTTCAGAACCCTTGTACCACTTGAAACTATTGCAACTCTTTCAAGCATGTCATTGAGGAATGTCCATCATTGCTAGCTAAACTTCAAGAGAAATGGGGACCTCAGCAGAACCCGCAGATACAACTGATCAAAGCATAAAATCGTGGAGAAAACCATAGAGTTGTTGTTATCACTTGAGGAGGCATTGTTAAAGGAGAAGACAGAATGACCCAAGGAAAGACTACATAAGAATCAGGAATTAGGAAAGTTGCAAAGAAGACACAAACTTTTGATGCAAAGAAAGAAAAACAAATGTAGGCAAGAAGAGAATTCAGGGGAGACCAAGGTTCTTCATCAAAGACACGACTAGAAGTAAGAGAATGTGGAATACCTCTAGCATTTGATCAGTCTACTTCACCCAGATATGGAAAAGAGGCAAGTAAACTTTTCAGTTTCTTGTATACATTTATAGAGTTGATTAAAGATGAGAAAGCTATACAAGAACTGCAAAAAAATTTCAGACAGTGTGAGATAGGAAGGGTAGATCCTTTACTAAATAAAGTAGTACATCAACTATCCAAGAAGATAAGGACAAATAAGGAACTACACCTGGATGCTTAGATTGGAGAATATAATATAGACTATGTGGTCCTCGACTTAGGGTCGGAGGTCAATTTCATGACGAAGCAAACCTGGGCACTGATGGGAAAACCTAAGTTGATCTATTCCCATATCAAACTTAAGATGGCTAATCAGTAGGTAGTAAGACCCTTTGGCATATTGGAACATGTCCCTGTGGACATCGACGAAGTAAGGACGTTTGCAGACTTTGAGGTAATTGAGATAGTTGATGATAATTTTCCTTGCCCTGTACTATTAGGAATTGATTGGGATTTCAATAATTCCATTGTGGTCGATTTAAAGAAAAGATGAATGAAGTTTGAAGGAGATGGCATTAGTTTCATCGCACCATTATATCCCTATAAAGGTTCGCTATACACTAGCCCATCAGAGAAGAAGACCACGCATAAGAACTCGAAAACATATACAAATTAATAGCCAGATAGCAGGATTACATTAATCCTACGGCGGATGGAAATTTGAGTTGGTGAAGTGACAGCGCATGCTCATCAAACTCAGAAGAATCACTGGAGAATTGGAAGAACAAAATGTATGAAGTATATACAAGGATGTGTGCTATATTAACTAGAGAAGTACGATGGATCGGTACAACAGTAAGTAACTTACCCACCTTTGATGGTCTGAATCCTTTAGAAACCTTCTTATCGGACTTTGAAGAAAGTGTACCAACGCAACAACGCTTGTTGGAAATGGATGAGGCCTTGAAATCCACACCAGAAAGATGGTGGGGGATGCATAAAAACAACATTACAGAATGGGTACAATGTCGTACCCTCATGACCGCGTGGTTCTCAGCACTAGTAGAAGGGTGTGAAATTTGGTACATAGGTCGAAGCTGCCTAAAGGACCATGCGTGAAGTTGCGAGGAAGACTAGAGAAATATTCCTCAAGAGAGGTGGGTGCACAAATTCATAAACACGTTGGACACTATCCCTATCAACTGGTACCTTCAAGAAGAGTTGCGCCTCATCACTGCATATTGGGCAGGTATGACTCAGAACTTTATCACCACCTTTTTATTTGAAATCCAATATCCTACAGTACATCAAGAATTACAGACTGTAAGACAGAAATTGTTTGAGGAGGCACCTAGCCTCCCTTTGGAGCAAGAAGAGGATGAATGGAATGTGCCTCTCCAGAAACTGCAAGGCTGATACAACATCAATGTTTATGAAGACGATGATCCTAGGAAGTTGAACATCATCGAAACAAAAGTCCAGAGAGATGTGGAAGGACCAGGAGTTGAGCTACCATTTATTGGGCAGCTGATCAAGATCAAGAAAATCAATATTGGAACAGAGCAAACACAAAAGCTTGCAAATGTTGGATATTATTGGGATGATGCCACTATTGAAAAGATCACCGAGTTACTGCATGAATATCAAGACTTGTTTCTGACCAAGTTCACTGATATGAAGGGAATTAAAGGGCCTATGGGAGAAATGAGGATCCCTTTGAAAACAGATGCAAGACCAGTCAAGCAGAGACCCTACAGATTTGTTAGGATATTTAGACACTTAGGAGTTAGTTAATATCTACTTGGTCTAATATGTTGTTAGGTAAAAGTGTGTTTCTTTAGTATGC
>ML800570.1:115360-142336 GCA_009831015.1 Picea engelmannii
AGGTAAAAGTGTGTTTCTTTAGTATGCATTAGTATGCATTTGTAGTTAGGAAATCCGATGGTCACGATATGTTCCCGACATAGAGTGATCTGATGGTTCATACTCTCCTCGATCTTAACGGCCATTGATCCATGGCTTAACACTCGATTGGTCCATGATCTCTATTTAAAGGGCATGGAGGTTCATTTGCCGATGATCGATTGTGAGAAACTCTCTTGTAAAATCTCTCTGTAATCTTTTTCTTTACATTAATAAACTGCTCCAAGTGGCCGCGTTGGCTGGGGCCGTGGATATTTCCCCATAGGGGCTTTACCACGTGAAAACATCGGTGTGTTGATCTTTGATCTGGTTATGTGAGTGGTTACTGAAGGTGTTCATCCTCTGTTGGAATACCTGTGTTGTCGAACAAGATTGAAACCTAAATATAAAGAGAAAGTGAAGATTGAGCTCGACAGAATGCTCGAAGCAGGGATTATAGAACATGTCGAAGAATTAGAATGGATTAGCCCTATGGTGGTACAAGACAAGAAGACAGGAGAGATCAGGATCTGCATAGACCTCAGGAAGTTGAATGATGCCTATTAGCATGACCCCTTCCCTACGTCATTCACCGACAAAGTGTTAGATAATGTAGGAGGTCGGGAAGTATATTCTTTTACAGATGGATTTTCAGGATACCATCAGATCCGGATTGCCAAGGAATATCGCCATAAGACTACCTTTGCCACAGAATGGGGATCCTACCAATATACAGTAATGTCCTTTGGATTGAAGAATGCCCTAGCCATGTTTTCTAGGGTGGTAGTCGAAGCATTCAAAGAGTTCCTACATAAGTTTCTAGAAGAATACTCTTATGATTGGACTGTTTTTAGTTTATTGAAAAATCCTATTGAATGTTTAAGACTAATGTTGGACAAGTGCAGGCAGTGTCAGATTTCCTTAAACCTGAAGAAGTGCATTTTATTTTCACCATTTGGAGTGTTGTTAGTTCATATTGTATGCAAGAAGGGATTGCTGGTAGATCCATCTAAAATTTCCATCATAGTTGATCTACCCCCTCCTACTTCAGTCAAATAGTTGCGCATTGTGCTAGGACACACAGGTTATTACAGGAAGTTCATTAAAGGCTATGCCCAGATTACATCACACATGGAGAAGATTTTGAAGAAATTCTGTCAATTTCACTGGACAGAAAAATGCCAACAGAGCTTCGACACACTGAAACAGAAAATGGTTACTGCACCTATTCTGGTTTTCCCAGATTGGAGTATAGAGTTTCAGGTGCATGTCGATGCATCTTATATTTCATTAGGAGTTGTGTTAGCACAACCAGAAACAGGAGACATCGACCACCCATTAACCTTTGCTAGAAGGAATCTATTAACAGATGATATCAATTACACCACCACTGAAAGAGAAGGGTTACCCATGGCGTATGCACTACAAAAGTTCCACCACTACTTGTTGGGAGGACACTTTAAAATGTTTATTGATCACTCTGCACTGAAATACCTAGTCAACAAGCCAGTGCTGGGGGGAGGAATATGCAGATGGCTTCTGCTATTCCAGGAATATGATTTTGAGATCGCAGTTAAGCCAAGAAGAATGAACAAAGGTCCTGACCACTTGTCGAGGTTCAAACACGGAGAAGAGATGACTAGTTTGGAGGAAAAACTGTCGGATGCACAACTACTAGACATTAGAAGGATTGATGACCACTTTGCAGAGATAGTCCATTTCCTGTCAACAGGAATGGCACCGAGTGAATATACAATCACCTAAAAGAAACAACTAGTAGTGCGCACTGCAGACTTTTCGCTTATAGCGGGACAACTATACAAGATGGGACCTGATGAGATACTGAGGAGATGTGTTATGGAAGTAGAAAGACCATTAATCCTCACTGAATCTCATGAAGGCATTGCAGGAGGACACTATGCAGGGAAAGCCACTACCCAGAAGGTTCTTCGAGCTAGCCTTTGGTGGCCTACCTTACACAAAGACGCTAAGGACTATTACAGAGCCTGCAATGTATGCCAAAGAGTTGGGAAACCATCCAGAAGAGATTAAAGGTCGTTAGCACCGCATATGACCCTAAAATCATTTGAGAAATGGGCCATTCACTTCGTGGGACCTATTAACCCACCAGGGAAGTGCACAGGAGCAAGGTACATAATTACTGTGACATAGTACTTGACTAGATGGGCCGAAGCAAGAGAAGTTAAGGACTATAGTGCCACTACAGTTGTGCACTTCATATTTGATGACATCATAACCAGGTTTGGATGCCCAAAGATCCTTATGAGTGATCAAGGCACACATTTCATTAATAAAACAATTGAATCCTTGAGAGAGGAATTTACAATTCATCATCAGAAGAGCACACCTTACCATCCACAAGCAAATGGGATAGTTGAATAATTCCACAAGATCTTGGAGACAGCGCTAATGAATATTTGCAGTGTCAATAGAGATGACCAGGATTTAAGAGTACCAGTAGTATTATGGGCCTATAGAACCACTTGCAAGAAACTAACAATGCAGACCCCCTTTAAATTGGTGTATGGTCTTGAAACCATTGTCCCAATGGAATATTTGGTACCAAGATTAAGAATTGTTGCATGTATAGATATGGACAACACTGGCACTGTCCGAGAGAGGCTTGCACAGTTGGTCAAACTAGAGGAAGACAAATTTTTTGCAGGATTTCATCAACAGGTCCAGAAAGAAAGAGAGAAGGCCTACCACGACAGACACGTCAAGAAGAAGGCATTTAAACAAGGCGATCTAGTACTAGTATATGACAGTAAATTCATGAAGCATCCAGGAAAGTTCAGAACATATTGTCTTGGGCCATATGAGGTTTCCTATGTTACAGAAGGAGGATCTATGCAGTTGAAGACTTTTAATGGAGAATGGAAGGTGTTAGCAACAATTCTTGTCTTGGGCCCGAGATCATCCAGGTCTGCAGGTTGCACGAAGAATGTCCAAGCATAGCACGTAAAGCCCCATTTCAAGCTAAAAATCAAGTGAGCGGGCGAAATTATGTTGTCAACGGCGCAGATTCATCCATAGGAGCAGATCGACGGTCGGCGGGAAATCGCGGTTAGCAGAGTTGTGCCGGGATTAGCGCGATGGGTAGCGTCTATATTACATGCAAGAAAGGATATCAGTCGTCCATCCAAAGGACGCGTTGCACGAGATCTAGTCACGTCGGCATTTCGGCATTCGGGAGTTCGAAGGGTGAGGGTTTCACGTCGTTCTACATCTCGAAACCCCGAACCTCGAAACGTCGATAAGCGCCTTTGAAGCCGAGCCTATGGTCCTAGCACCCGGTCACGTCAAGCGAGCCTGGTAATGGAGGCAGCCCTCTTCTGACATCAAATCCATCTTGGTCGTTCATCTGAGGGACACGCAGCGCACATCATGCTTTCGCAGTTTGGTCAATCGGGAATTTGAAGAAGAAGCGCATCGTGAAATCCCGATGCAAGAAATCCCGAAAGGATTGGGACCATTGATCAGAAGGACATGCAGCGCACACCCGTGCTTTCGCAGTTTGGTCAATCGAGAATTTGAAGAAGAAGCGCATCGTGAACTCCCAGTGCAAGAAATCCCGAAAGGATCGGGACCATTGATCAAAAGGACATGCAGTGCAAGATTTGAGCCACAGGTGGGGCCTTTCGAGATTTTCATAGTGAAAGCGTCAAAGTCATCTCAGTCATCCATCCATCGATGAAACTTGGGCGCATTGGACTTAAAGGGAGCATGGATCTAGGCGACCAGGATCAGGGCACCTAAATCAACGGTTGAGGCTTCATTCCGGACCCCCCTTGCCTTTCTTCCTTTAATCGGGGGGGGTCTGGAATTGAGCACACAGCTCTCCAATGGTCAGGGTTGGGGCACCTAGATCAACGACACTCAGGTGTTTTCAGCCCCCCTTTTCCATCCCATATTTAATGAAAGAGGGGGGGTCCAGAATGATGCGTTATTATTGTGGGGCCCCTTGCCTGTCGTGTCACCTTTGGTATCATCCTCCCCGTTTCCACCTGTTCTCCACCTACTGCCTCCCTTTTCCCCTGTCATCTATCCAACTTCCCTCTCTCCATCCACATGGCACCTCCTCAGCTCGTCATCCTCTCGTCTCCTGCCATGTGTCCCTCTCATTCCTAGTCACCTCCTCCTGTACTCCCGCACTCCATGCTCCTTCCTCCTCTGTCCTATTCAGACCACGTGGCATTCCTTAGTTGATGTCACAAGTCCCATTTCTTCTCCATCACCTCCATAGTGTTCACGCCTTTAACCCCCGTCACACCCTCATCCACATCCTCCATAGGGGTCCCTCGCAGCAGTCCAGTGAAGTAGCGTCCAAAGAAGGATCGTTCGGCTGATCCAGGTGGCACCATTAGGAGACCTCCACATCCCAGAAGGCAGAGTTGACCGAGGATGTCCCCAGTCCCAAGAATGTAGTTATGGCGGTTGTTGTTGGTGGTTGAGCGTCATCTCCGCCATAAAGAGGAAGGTCCGGCAAAGGACTAATTCATGTCGACTCACCTATGGAAGGACAGTCTGAAATCTGATAGCGTCTATCATAGGTGCACGATCAGCCAGAGTCTGCATGCGCAGAGTGTCAGAAGACATGCAGACAAAATGTTTTTAATGCAGTGTCTTGTTTTTGCTGTTGTTGTTGTTTTGAGTATATGAAGGCATTTTCGCCATTTTTGTAAGAATCAATGATTGAGCAAGGCTCCCGGTTGTAAAACTTTAATGAAGCACTATTATTTTTGGTTATGCATGGACTTTTGAGACTTCTTGCCTTATGAATGTCAGTTTCTTTCACGTCTTTGTTTACACTGTGTTAGAGCAGCTCGGAATTGGAGGATCCAGTTGAGTTGTAACTATTATAGGATGATGTAGGTTGGATCACTGTAGCAGTTTCATTGTTTCTAATCGGTCTCTATGATTTTCTTGGCGCTGAACGACTTGGAATTAGAGGATCCAGTCAATTCCCCCTGCCAGTTTCTCGAAGCCTGAACCAAGAGGATCTTGCATTCAGAGTTTTTCTTCTACAAACTGTTGAAAGGCTTGTTGCCTGAGGTAGTTTGCTCACTCTTCTTATCAAGTCTTCCATCTGCTCATCTTTTAATCAACTCACTGACTGAAGTTAGATCAAGACCTCCTTTGTTCCTTACATACCAGACCCAGTCCCTGAGTTAGAGTGATAGCTTCCCGAGTCTCTACCCATTTGATCACCCACTAAAAACTATCATGACATAAAACTGATGGGCGTTGGGCTCTGCTCCTGTAAGCAATCCAGGAGTGACTTTTGACGCTAACAGAAGGAACATTTGGTGAACAAGATTCGGTTGAAGTTGTATTATGACAACTAGTTGCCTCGCAACTTTCGGTAAAAGCATGAGGATAAGGGTCTAGGTACCAAGTGCAGTTGAAACTGGCTACCAAACATGGAAAAGATAGTTTGCACAAGGGAGGAAGGGAGGACTATATATGGAAGCACAGGCTTCCCTGTGCAGTCTGAAGATGAAGCAAAGTAGGGGGATCAAATATGAAGTGCCTCGGGATGAGTCACAGGTGAGTGTTGGGGGCCTGTTGGCCCTTGGTTATGGAAGTAAGAGAAGATCAAGGAAGAAAAGGAAAAACATGAACTGTGTGGAAGACACGGTGACTGCTACTGGGTTGAATTGAGAAAAAGAGTAGAAAATACGGAGCGAAGTAAAAGGAAGCAAGTTGTTGGACGAGGAGATTGAGGATGACAGATCAACAAGGAAGATGGATCGTGGACAACTCAACAAGTGGAAAAATCCATCGTTGGTTGCTTTGGAGAATTGTGTGAGAAGGAAAGAAAGACAGGATAGCGAAGCCCTGAAAACGTGGGTCAAGTTGACCTAGGGTTTTTGTATCTAGGGTTTTGACACCTAGGTTTCAGCCTAAGGCTATCGGTGAGTGATTGTAATGTGTAAATAAGAACCTAGATGAGGGAAGATGGTTTGTTCTAGTTTTTTTATTGGCATGAGTGATTATTGTGTGTGAGAGAGAAGTGTTAAGTGTAATATCCTTCTGGTATTGTAAGATCTTCAGCTGGGTGCGGAGATCAAGTCTTGCAGCTGGGTCCATAGGAAGGGGAGAGATAGAGAAAATAAGAAAGAAGATATGCTAGCTAAGAGCGAAGACGAGAACTGTATGCTTCATATTAATTTATTATAAAGCACAGTTATGTGGACGTAGCCCTAGAGAGAGGGTGAACCACGTATATTTTGTGTTGTGTGTGACTGATGCTCTGTTCTTTGTCATTTGGTATACCATTATTGCATTATTGTGTTAGATCTGATAGATAGTTCTACGGAGTATATCTGAATTGGTAATTGATATATGAATGTTGTATTGATTTTGTATTGGATCCATTTGATATCCCCTTGGTTGTAGAAATTTTTGTCCTGTAATCCCCCCATAGCTACTTCGAGTGAGACTACATCTTCTTCGCAGGTGTTGCTGAAAGGGCCAGTAATTAGGGCTTGTTGGTGTGCTCTTGGAGATGAACCCCGAGTCTGCTCCTCTGCCAACAGCATGCTTGAACATGGTTTATTTCACATCGATGTCTACATCAATATGTTAAGTTTTTCTTTAGAAGAATATTCTATTGGATGGTGTCTATCTCTCCCTACTTCTAGTATCCATTCTTTGAAGAATTTTCACGATGCTTTTAATTATATTACAGGAAGATTTACCTGGCTCATCTTATTTTTTATGACTATTGTAAGAGGTTTTCACTCCACATTCTACAGATGATAGAGTGTTCCTCGTGTGATGAGTCTGGTGAAGATCTGATTGAGAGACAAAGCAAGGATGAAAGTGAGTATTTTGCAAATACGGATGAAAAGTTTTCTCTCTCTATTTCCTAAGAAGTAGTCCTTCCATATATGATTGGTGATAGCCTTGATGATGGCATAACTATGGATGCATTATTTTCCTCCCCTAGTACACCTATTGTCTCATATTTAAAAGAAGAAATGGTTGAAGAAAAGAATCAAGATATTTCTCTTTTCTCTTTGCAAGATAAAAGAGTTATGCACTCACCTACCCCTGAAGAGTATTCAAAAGAAAAAAGAATAGGCTGCCAATATTCTTATGAAAGCGAAAGCTCCTACCAAGAGAAGCATGATAGAGATAAAGATTCATCCTTGGATACACATGAAGAGACTTCTTTCTCTCAGCTAGCAAATGTTTTCAGAGCAGACAAAAGAAAAGGGAGGAACTAGAGGTGCAGTTCATCTTCTGTCTTAAACCTGTACATGAGAAAATATCACCTTGGATCAGCTGACCCACATCAGTCCTCTACCCACCTATACACTCTGAGAACATCGAACAACAGGTGAGAAACAATGAAGTACAGAAGGTAATTTCTTACAGTCGAGCTTTCCTGATTATAAATTTTGTGACCTTGTGGGGTTGTATATGGAGTTGTGTTTTCCAAAAGCATTGGAGCCTACAAAATTATTCCTATTATCGTCATTTGGAGGTATTTCCAATTTTCCCATACATGTTTTTTTTGTGTTGTCATACTTCCCTTACCTTTTATGGATTATTTGCATAAAAGAGAAGAATTTTATTACCGAGTAGTCTGGGTGGCTATGGTGGAAGTTTTCTTTCACCTAGCACTTTGTAAAAATCAGTTAGTCTAGGAGTGTACATAAATAAGTTATTTCTAGATCCCATGTGTTTATTTTCATTTTTTAGTAGAGTAGTGTACATATTTCCTTGTTTTCTTCGACAAATGTTTTGAGCTAGATTCCATAGCCCAACAACTAAGGCACTGAAATTGTGCGTTCTTAGCAGCTCGCAGGGAGAATTCCATCCCCTGTGGAGCCAAATGTTATCACATAAGGTTTTCAAGGGTCGTAGGTATCTATCAATATACCCGAATATGTAATCTTTCCCTGTCTCTATCCTTTTCGAAAACCAAATCTTAAGTTTTCCCCCCCTTTGGCTTGTAAATCATTCTTTGTTTTCCCTTGTTCATTTGTGCACCCTGGTTTTCCTTAAATATCTTACCCGAGTGAAATCTTGGCCCCAAGCCCCGAAGTAAGCATGATTTGTTGATCTTGAAGGGCGTACGTGGCGTCTGATCCAACTATTCGGGGAAATAAGCTTCAGGAGTTTTGAAGTAGGAAGTGTGTAAAACTTCCAAAGGGTCGAAGCCCAAAGTCCTGAAGTGAATCTGGCCCATCTGTCAGTAGGGACACGTGGTAGCCAATCTCTCACTTCGTGAATTTTCCTCCGAGAAACTCTTCATGTTTCACATTCAAAAGTGCATGGAAGAGGATGAGGTTTGAGAATTGATTTTCCTAGAGCCCGAAGACCCCAAGTAGCTCTCGATCATTAATCGAGAAGGGAACGGAAGGGTCATCAATCTGGTTGAAGAGTTCAAAGTCCCAAAGTAGGAGCAGAGCCATTGATTGAAGTGGACGCACATCAATAGATCGACAGCTCTGGGTAAAGCACATAAGGTAAGCGAGATTTGAGTTTTGATTTTCCCGGAGCTCGGAGACCCGAAGTGGATCTCTACCATCCAAATACATGAGACAGACATCATCAGATCCATGACTTCTGGTAAAATCCCTTGGAAGTGCAATTTTGAGTTTTGTTTTTCCCGAAGCCCGAGCCACGGATGGATCGTAGCCGTTGATCTCAGTTAGGCCACGCATCATCAGACCCAGGGCTCTAGATAAAAGCAGCCGAAGGTAGAGGAGGTTTGAGATTTGATTTTCCCAGTGTCTGGATACGCGAAGAAAATATCGACCGTTGATTTGGAGGAGGTAGATCTGATCCATTAATGTGATATTGTTCAGCGTCAAAAGTAGTGCCCTCCCCTCCCAAGGCACAATTTTTTAGATCCTAAAGTTGGCGAGTGGCTAAGCTTGGAAGTAGCACTAAATCTAGTAGGTGTGCCCATATCTCAGATCTGCAGCCATAGTTCATTTTGGGGACGCAACATGCTCGAGCAATAATTTTCGTGAGCGGTCCCACAATTGAAACCATGGTAAGAAAAAAGTAATACATGGCAGAAGATGGTGAATTGCGGGCTCAAAAGAGGTGTAATTACAAACCACTTTTTACGGTCCCACAATCACGTGCTCATATAGCGTTCTATCTAAGAGCATCACGGGGCCGCCTCTTAAGGTTAAAGTCTCGTTGAGTCCCTGAGGAAAAGTAGTTAATGGAAGGTAGGTTGGGTGGTTGAAACCTCAACTCACTTAGGAATTAGAAGTATGGAGGACTCGACCGTGGAAAACAGAGCTATCAGCCCGAGGTACCCCTGTGGATGAATTTTTCTGCAGGCCCATGTCGATCTGAGATCGCATCTGATAGAGGGATGCACGCTCAATCTGACAGAAGAAAGCATAGATGAAAGTCTTTGAATGTAGTAGCTAGGTCACACCCTTGGTAGTGGTGGACTGGTCTGAGTATAAATAGGTAGTTTTGATATTTTGTTAAGTTCGTCAACTGGTTGAGAAGAGATCCCTATTTTGTAATGTTTTGATGCCAGAACTATTCTCTGGTTATGTATCAGACTTGAGACTTTCAGATTAATAGAAGTCAGCCTCTTTTCATCTCTTTGTAAAAATTGTGCTAAAACACTTAGGCATGGAGGATCCAGTCGAGGGTTGTTATGTTGTTGTAATGTAGGTTTTATTGCAGTCGTATCGTGACCAGTTTTAGTCAGCTTCCTTGTGATATTTTCCCCTCTTACACTGAATGGATCAATCATGGAGGATCCAGTCGAGTTGTTGTAGCTGCATGGTGGTGTAGGTTTGATCATTATGTTGTTGTGACTATGTTGTTTGGACATATTTCAGTGTTTGAATCTTGAGCTTACAAGTGATCTTGAGTCTGAGTTTTTCTTCTCCAAGCTACTTGAAGGCCTAATGCCCATAGCAGTCTTGTCCACCTTTCTTACTAAGTATTCCCTGAGCTCATGTCAATCTGAGCTCGCATCTGATAGAGGGATGCACGCTCAATCTGACAGAAGAAAGCATAGATGAAATTCTTTGAATGTAGTAGCTAGGTCACACCCTTGGTAGTGGTGGACTGGTTTGAGTATAAATAGGTAGTTTTGATATTTTGTTAAGTTCGTCAACTGGTTGAGAAGAGATCCCTATTTTGTAATGTTTTGATGCCAGAACTATTCTCTGGTTATGTATCAGACTTGAGACTTTCAGATTAATAGAAGTCAGCCTCTTTTCATCTCTTTGTAAAAATTGTGCTAAAACACTTAGGCATGGAGGATCCAGTCGAGGGTTGTTATGTTGTTGTAATGTAGGTTTGATTGCAGTGGTATCATGACCAGTTTTAGTCAGCTTCCTTGTGATATTTTCCCCTCTTACACTGAATGGCTCGAGCATGGAGGATCGAGTCGAGTTGTTGTAGCTGCATGGTGGTGTAGGTTTGATCATTGTGTTGTTGTGACTGTGTTGTTTGGACATATTTCAGTGTTTGAATCTTGAGCTTACAAGTGATCTTGAGTCTGAGTTTTTCTTCTCCAAGCTACTTGAAGGCCTAATGCCCATAGCAGTCTTGTCCACCTTTCTTACTAATTCTTCCCTCTACTCACACTTAAACTCAATTCACTGACTGAAGCTAGTTGTGGCCCTCACTTCCCTATGCATTACTTGTCCAGTTCTGTGTTGAAATCATTCTTGTATTGAGTTTTCCCCATTTGACCTCCACTCACATAAATAAAACATCCACCAAACATTTTGATGGGTACTGGGCTTATCCTCCCACAATCTGAGGGTGAATTTCAGTGCTAACACCTTCAATATCTCGATGGTCAATTTGAATACCTAAGGGAAACTTCCCTTCATGTGTTATGCCTCGACAATTTCACACTATCAAAAGGAGACGATAGGAAATTTTCATATCAATGTTAGTATGGCAATTACTCACCCCAGGAAACATGAAGGTAGTTGAGTGATAAAAACTTTAGGTTGTTGATTGATCATTGGATAATGTATGGATGGACAAAGGATAACACATTTTGACAAAGACAGAGGGATTTCTCTAAAGAAAAAGTATATTGTCTTTTTCCTGCAATAGATAGAAAGGCACTCAAATTTCCATGTGGACTTCTCCCACAAATATTTGTTGAATTAAAATGTGCATTCATACCTATACGAGTGCAATATGAGAATTATCCAAAATCTGTGTGAAAATATCTTCTCATCAAAAACGACAAAACAACAAATTTTAATTCTCCTTGATTTAATGTGTTTTATGTTTTCCTAATTAAAATATCCTCAACCCTCAAAACCCTAGGAGGCACTCTTAAATTGTGCTTGGAAAATTGATTTGGGGGTCTGAGAATCAAAAATATTTTGCCCAAATTATGTTGGAATTGTTTGCCACGAAGGTGCAGTTTTGGATATATCTTGCCCATAAAAAAGGAATAAATATTAAAGGATACAAAGACAACATTGATGGGACATTGGAATGTAGATTTATAGAAGACTTATTTCACATATTCTTTTATCATTTTTAATATGGTCAATTATAGTTGGTTTGGTGTTTAATATCATGTTATATGACTAATCAATGTTTAGTTGTAGGTCAACCTAATCAATGTTAGCAATAAAAGATTGGAACCTCCTACACTTTAGGTGTTATGAACCAAATGCTTAAGACAACACAATAAACTAGAGTACACATCGTGTACACCAAATGTGAGCATGGGGCACAACTCCAATATAGATAAAAGAGATGAGTTACACAATAAATCCTTAAATAATAAGAGAACCTCCTTCAAATACCCCAATACATTCATACATCCAAATCACATGTCACCTTAATAATGACTACATGATATCTATATATACCTATTCACACATTGCACATGTGGCCCCTTTATTAGGCTTACCACTATTACATATACATTTAACCCCATATATGCCCCCTTTGGTTGATATCATGTACATTTAACCCCTATATGTGTCCCCCTTATGGTCATACCAATAAGACTAATAGTTTGTTTTCCATGGTAGATACTAAAATCTTTGATGCATCAATACACTTATTTGTAACTATTTGGTTTAAACAATGAGGATCGATTATAGGACCCATGCATGCAAGCATCATTTTTTCCCAAGACATAACGATGCTTCAATTCCCTCTTAATCCAATATTCCTTGAGATATTTGATATCATCAATCCTCCATCTTATCTTCCCACCATATGTCCATTGACAATTAACCTGCATGAAACTCATTTTGATTGGCACCAAACATGTGACTACCATACACCTACAAATGATAAGAAACACATAAACGACCATGTTGAATGGATCATCTATTGTTTATTTATGAACCGTCAAAATATACTTAAACAACATAACCAACCCAACTTACTTTGCAATTCTCTTCCCTCATTTCAAATATATGCTAATTATATCAAAATATAAAAAATAATGAAATGATAACTTCCCTAACATCTCTAAAAATAACGAGATGATAACTTCCCCTAAAATCTCCAAGAGGAAATAGTCATAAGTCTCCTATTCTCTTTTACCTTTGTCTTTCGCGTATCTCCTACTTCTCAAGCCATAACCCCTTTTCTTTATCTTATAATAATATATTCTTGTGTTGATTTATTTTTATAATTAAAATATATTTATATTATCATAAAAACAAAATTTTAAAAATCAAATATATGTCTTGGGTTCACACCGAAACATTCTGAACATCAAATAATAATTAAATATTCTTTAATTAAATCAAATGTTTTTTTAAGTAGACATTGGCGTTAGATATCACACTAAAAACCTTCCCAACAACTTATACCTTGTGGAATGGCGCCCAAGTAAAACATATCCACACAATCTTTGAATATAAGAGTTTTGATACGATGGATTCGAAAGCATTAAACCTCTCTTGTTCAAAATAATCGAAACACATCAGGATGGTACAGATCAATAGGGAGGGGAAATTTCCTTGCTTGAATAAAGAATGAGCCCCTATCTCTCCTGGAAGAGGGTTCAGGGTACCAGGGAGGCAAGAGACAGAAAGTTCTTTAAGGTTATCCCACCCAACACTCGTAACCCATTCTACCCACCTTCTACTAGTTCGTACCACGCCTAGTAAGTCCCAAGGGTTGGTCCCATCCCTACCCACTCTAAGGTTTTTAAACCAGAACGCATCGATCGGAAATATTCATAGGGGTGCACGTTCATCTTTGGCCCGCCGATCATTCGATTTGGGTTGCTCGGTTGGGGGGCTTAGCAAGCGGTGATTAGAGACAATCTGACTACACTTAGCAATGGGTGGGCCAACGACTCCCACAATCTTTGAATATAAGAGTTTTGTTGTTTCCAAATAGTCGCAAATATAAGAGTTTTGTTTTTAAATTTTATTTTTTATTTTTCCACAGGAAATTTCTCTTTATATTCATAAGAATATAAGTCTTTTTCATACAACTATTCATTTTGAAGAAAGGACTTCTTAAATAGCACTTAGAAGCTAGCATCAAAAGCTGATATCAAAACATAGCTGAGTCTTGATCTCAATACATAAAAAATACTACTGACAACAACCCCCCAAAAAAATCCAACATAGTAGAAACCAAGATCATATGAGAGATATACCCTCGGAGTACAAAGGATCCATACTACTGAATATACCATCCAAACAAAAACTAATGTAGAAATAACTAATATTGTTCCAAAGTTGGAATAACTTTGAGTAATGAGTAGGACCCTCATTACCATCCTCCCATTGATTATAAGCAATATATCCTGGCATATTTGACAATGCCTTCTTTGATAAGGAATCTGCTACCATGTTCTCTTCTCTATATATGTGTGTAAATGTAATCTCCCTGAAGTGTAGAAGAGTTTCTCTAATCCTTTCTTTCCAGCATTCAAGAGATATTGCCTAGAGGGATCCCCTTCTATTAAGCCATTCTATTATAATCTTGGAGTCCCCAAGAAAATGCAATTCGAAAATTGACAGTCGTAAGGATAAAGTTAAATAGGCCCATGCCGCCAAGAGGTCGACTCTAGTGTTTGACCCTTGTCCACAATTGAAAGTCTGCAGATATGAAGTGTTGTTGTTTATCTTTATCTTGCCTCCTGCCCCACTGATTTCACCTTGTTGTTGAGTTGCTCCATAAAACCATGCAATAGCCTTTTCACTCAGAAGTATTACTTGGGGAATACATTGTGTGATTACTTTTTCCTTGATTCCATAATTATCAGCATCTCCAATGGATTTGTAAGTGACCTTATGGGAAGAGAGCAAACCTGCATAAAAAATAGTCAAGTTTCTTTCATTCCATATATACCAGCTAAGGAGTACAAGAAGCGAAGGATATAATGGATTTATCTTTGACTAGTTTTCATAACAGTCGCTCACCGAAGTACCAAACCAACCTCTTGTAAAATTTAGAGCGTTTTTTACCTTGTTCCACACAGCAGTAGTGAACGGGCAGTTTACAAATAAGTGCATACCAGTCTCGTTACAGTTATTGCATAGTGCACAAATGCTTGGACCCACCCAGCCACGTTTTTGGAGGTTTTCCCAAATAAGGATATTATTATCTGCCACCATCCATATGAATAATTTTATTTTTAATGGGAAATTCCATTTCTAGAGTTTTCTCCTCCATCCAGTTACTTTGGTCGACCAAATCTTTGTCGCTACAACATTATACACATTTTTAACTGTCAATTGACATGTCTTGTCACCTCATGTCCATAATAATGCATCTGGTCGTTCCTGCAATTGTATACCTGAGTCGATCATCTTCTGTGTGTACTTTTCCCATTCAATCTCCAAATCTCCCTCTAGTTCTAGAGCCGATGCATCCAACCAGTTAGAGCATATATCTCCCAGAGCTTGTTCATCGCGTGCTTGGTACAAATAGTAAACTTTATTTTGGTTCAATCTCTCTAAGAGTTTAGATGAGATCCCCTTCTATTAATCCATTCTATTATAATCTTGGAGTCCCCAAGAAAATGCAATTCGAAAATTGACAGTCTTAAGGATAAAGTTAAATAGGCCCATGCCCCCAAGAGATCGGCTCTGGTGTTTGACCCTTGTCCATAATTGAAAGTCCGCAGATATGAAGTGTTGTTGTTTATCTTTAGCTTGCCTCCTGCCCTACTGATTTCACCTCGTTGTTGAGATGCTCCATCAAACCATGCAATATCCTTTTCACTCGGAAGTATTACTTGGGGAATACATTGTGTGATTACTTTTGCCTTGATTCCATAATTATTAGCAGCTCCAATGGGTTTGTAAGCAACCTTTTGGGAAGAGGACGAACCTGCATCAATAATAGTTAAGTTTCTTTCATTCCATATATACCAGCTAAGGAGTGCAAGCAATGAAGGATATAATGGATTTATTTTTGACCAATTTTCATAACAGTCACTCACCGAAGTACCAAACGAAACTCTTGTAAAATTTAGAGCACTTTTTACCTTGTTCCACACAGCAGTAGTGAATGGGAAGTTTACAAATAAGTGCATACTAGTCTCGTTACAGTTATTGCATAGTGCACAAATGCTTGGACCCACCCAGCCATGTTTTTTGAGGTTTTCCCAAATAAGGATCTTATTATCTGCCACCAGCCATATGAATAATTTGATTTTTAATGGGAAATTCCATTTCCAAGTTTTCTCCTCCATCCAGTTACTTTGGTCGACCAAATCTTTGCCGCTACAACATTATACACATTTTTAACTATCAATTGACATGTGTTGTCACCTCATGTCCATAATAATGCATCTGGTCATTCCTGTAGTTGTATACCTAAGCCGATCAACTTCTGTGTGTACTTTTCCCATTCAATTGCCAAATCTCCCTCTAGTTCCATAGCCAGTGCATCCAACCAGTTAGAGCATATAGCTCCCGGAGCTTGTTCGGCACGCGCTTGGTACATATAGTAAACTTTATTTTGGTTGAATCTCTCTAAGAGTTTAGATGATAAAAGAGAATCTTTTCACATTCCCAGAATAATTTTACGCCCTATAACAATCACCTGTCCAGTACCAAGATTCCAGGCAAGCCACCAGAGGACAAGCAGTAATGCATTTACTAAGTTTTTCCAAGTCTATGAGCCAGAGGACACCTTCATTGATCTTGATCTAAAGAATGTGTGAACCTGTTCATATGGAAAATACTTATCTTTTTTCACTCTATTCCATATTTCGGGTTTAGTCAATACTCTCCAGAATGTATTCGCTACCAGTGCCCAATAAAATAAATATAAATTTCTCAAGCCCCATCCTCCATATAGCTTAGGCTTCGAAACCATTTCCCACTTGCACAAATGAAAGCTTTTTCTCTTCTTATTTCCAGAACAAAGAAAGGAGAAAACCACCTGCCTAATTTTATTCAAGACAAATAGTGGAATATGAGCTAAAGCCATGCAGTAAACTGGAATACTTTCCAAGACCGCCTTAACTAAAATATACATGCCACTCAACGATAATAATTTGTTGCACCAATGATTGATTCTGTGATCAAATATTTCGAGGAGCGATTTCTAGTCCTCTGCTTTGTAGCTCTCCAGTTTTAAATAGTACCGAAGTAGTTAAAACCCCCTGAGAGATCTTTTGAATCAATACTGTAAAGAGCTTTTAAATCATCTTTAGTCTCTTGTTGTATACCAGAAAACAAAAACTCAATTTTTGTATGTTGATTCTCATACCTGACACCTTACAAAACATGTTAAGAATTTTATTTATATCAATCCATTCCAACAATTTTGCATTTATCAAGATGATCACATCATCGACAAAAAGCAAGTGTAGAATATTTATCAGTCTCGAAACTTGGATCCCTATCAATGAACCTTCCTCTTGTACATTTTTTAGCATAATGTTGAGGCCTTCCATTAAAAGAATGAATAAGAAAAGTGATAAGGGGCATCCCTTGCGCAGTCTATGCTCACTCTAGAAGAAATTTGTCGTCTCCCCATTGATCAAAACAACAAATGTTGTTGAAGTTATACAACCCATAACCCAATTTGTAGTGGCCACCCCAAATCCACAGTGGAGAAGTATAAGGCATAGAAAGTCCCAATTGATACAGTCGTATTCCTTTTTGAGTTCCAATTTTAGAATAATAGCTTGCAATTTTTTTGAATTTGTGTTGTGCAGGCACTCCTCTATTGTGCCAATTGCATCTAATATCTGACGGCCTCTTAGGAATCTAATTGTTCTTCTGAGAGCACTCGAGAAAGGATAGGGTGAATCCTTCTTGCAATTATCTTTGAAATAATCTTATTTCATAAATTGCAGAGTGCAGTTGGATGGAAATCTGAAAATGTACTGGGACGATTAACCTTTGGAATCAGCGCAATAAAAGTAGAATTTAATTGTTTTAGAACTTCACTTTTTGTTCTTGAATCCTCCACAACTTCCAATAAGTCTTTCCCAACAACATTAAAATAATGGAGATAGAATTCAACAGTCCATCCGTCGAGCCCTGGGCTCTTGTCCTTTAAAAATCCCTTTAATACTACTAAAATTTCCTCCTTGGTACAAGGTTTTTCTAGGGCCAAAATGTCTTCCTCCATTACCATTATAGGGAAGAGTCTAACAATATCACCTAAAAGGTTGGTGCCCGATTCCTGATAGAAATTTTCAAAATGATTGATACCAACAGTTTTTATAAAAAAAATTGCTTGTATGTCCTGCCCGCATCATACGCTATTTCCCATATATGCTTTTTATTCCTTCGATAACTAGCAAAGCGATGGAAGTACTTTGTGTTTTTATTGCCACTGGATATCCAAATCGCCCTGCTTTTTTGTCTCCATCTCTCCTCCTCCTCCAATAGCAACTTTTTGCGAGCTTCCTCCAGAGCTCTCAATTTGATCTCATAGTATTCGCATTGCAAGCCCTGTGCATTCAATCGGATGAGATCGTTTAGACCATTCTCAATTTTTACCATATCTTCAAGTTCCCTCGTCTGTTTTTTCTTTTAGCTAGACCTTTGCCCGAGCTTTCAAGCATGCTAACTTCCTTACCATTCTACTTTGAGCTCCCTCTAGTATCTGTGGGTAAGTGCCATTCCAAACTTCTCTCACCAGTGAATCGAAAGAAACTTATTTTAACCAAGATGGGTTTAATTTAAATGGATAGGCGGCTTCTATTTTTTAATCGCTCAACTGAAGAAAAATAGGGGCATGATCGGAGATATAACGATATTCAACCAATGCCCGGTATCTACTTGAGGAATTCAGAATGCTTTCCGCCACAATAAATTTGTCTAAACGCTTTGAAATCCCTTCGGCCCCCGACCTCCCATTCTTCCAGGTCGGCACCACTGCAGTCGGTGCCACATCTACTAATTTATTTTTTGAAAATAACTGTTTGAAATAGACCGCCAATGTGTCTGCCGCATAGTCCCCCCAAAACTTCTCAGAAATAGTCGTTAAATTCAAATCACCTGCCAGAATCAGGTCTTCAACAGCTAATAGTCCCACTCTATCAAGTTTATCCCATAAACGTTTACGGTCGAGACATGGACCATATGTGTTCAAGAGTTCCACATTTCTCCTTGTCTTTAAACTTGTACCTATAAAAAAAATCCCACCAATACTTAGGACCGGGACTAATTCATGGTAGGTAGGGTCCCATGAAACAAGGAGCCCACCCGATTTTCCCACAGAGCTTACTGCACATATCATCCACTCAGGCCTGAGTAAGTACATGAAATTCCTTTCTTTTACAGCATCCACCTACGTTTCTTGAAAGAATATTACAGACGGACGTGTTTTCTCTAATAGTCTTCTCATGGAAGAAAGTTTTATGGATCCTCCCACCTCTTTGATATTGAGGGATATAAGGATCATGACTTATCCCGTGCAATGGATTTCATTCTTCTAAGCGCCCCTTCATCTAGAAAAAATGACTGGAAAGTCGACGAACAACTTTCAGTAAATTCCTTTTTACGGACACTTCGTGTTTTAATAGGGGATAGTTCCAATCCTAGTCCCCGTGACCAGGTCGGCTCCTTCCCAAGGTATCGGTAGCATCTCCCTTTAAGTTGGACTGTGATACTAAGGTCTTCCCTAGGTACGCCGGGATAGGGATGGAACCATAAAGATCAGAGGAGGAAGGAACTAGAGAGGTGAGCATTAGTTCCAGGGAATGGTCACTTATGGCCGACTCGGCACAACACGGAGCAGGGCTAGTTTCCTCCTCTTCGAGGAGAGCAGGAACTACAGGAAATCTCGGGACGGTAGTAATAACAGGGTCCGTCAAAGTCACTGACCTTGTATTAAGGTTAATATTAGGTTGAAGGACAGTGTTTGTAATTTTCCCCTCACCACCTTTTTTCTGTGAAACCGAGTCCAGGTGGACGAGATTTTCTATAGTGTCTCTCTCCCAAGATGAAAGTGAATCATATAATAAGGGACAGAATAATTTTATCTTACCGATGTATGAAGAATCCGTAGGGTCGGGGCTTGTTTCTGCCCTCAAACTCGAGAATACTCCCAAGTCTGGTGAATCCCTCTACGACGAATAGTTGTCGACCAAATCTTCTGCATTGTCCTCCTCAGTGGAGTACCCAACAAACTGTGAGCAATCCTTTAGTAGGTGTTCGGTCCTTCGACAAGTCGAACATCGAAACGGGAGACCCAAGTAATCCAATCTTTGAGTAAAAAGGTGCCCCCGCCACTCAATGTCTAGGGATTCCATCAAACCGACATGAATGTCGACTTCCACTAGAACCTTAGCCATCCGCTTATCAGACGCAGAGAGAGCACTATCATCTACCCTCAGATAACGGCCTAAGGTGTTTCCAATTAACTCAAGAGCCTTTGGATTCCAAATCTTAAGCGGGAGTCCCGGCAGGAGGATCCAAACATGGCGGTAGCTGAAGTACTCTGTGGTCGGGTTGAAACTTATGCGCCATCTATTAAGCATCAGACTTCCACCACCAAAACTCCAAAACTTGTCAAGAATATAGGCCGAGTCCTCCAGACTCTTAAAAATGAAGTCGAGCCATCCTTTGGGTAGAATTAGTACCTCCGGAGTGTAACCTAGAACTGGCTCCCATGTTTCCTGCAGCCACTCCTCCAGCTTTTGGATGCACTTTTCCTTATATCCTAACCTACCTACAAGAGCGCAGAGAGATAGGTTACAAGCTTCTGTAAGACCTATATCCATCACCATAAGTAACCGGTGTCTCTTTCGCTTGGGCTTCCACACTCGTTGTGGTCGCCTGTAAGCTCCTCTCTTATGACTATTACAAGCCCCCAACCCGTCAGGTTGTCTTCCTTTCTGTGAGTAAGCACCTTGTGCTTCCTTTTCAACTGAGCGTCGATAAGAAGGATCACCTACCGGGCATTTCTGTTCCTTTGGATCCACTGTAGGTAGAGTTCTGAGCTCCGCTCCTATACCAGTCAAATGAGCGTTTGAGCGAAAGGTAGACTCAAATGTTTTACTTTGTCAATAAAGTCAATGGTTGGAACCATTGAGTTATTTGTTAATTGGTCACTATAAATGTTTCCAAAAAATAATTGTGAATGTTTGAACATTCTTTTGATGGGTTGTTAAATGACAAATTTATGTAATTTATATTTTTCAAATAATTGTTAAATAATTTTAATATTTATAAATATATAGTTTTGTATTATCATATAAAAATTAATTGATTAATTGTAAAAATTTAAARKGAAAATGGTTGAATAAARATATAAAAGTAAAAAAWTTCAATCCAAAAAAGTAAATACTTACATAATGATTAATTCTTAATTATGGGATATTTGTAATTTTGAGTTATTGTTGCCTTGAAAGAAAATTACAAAAATTTAGAGAAATTTTCAAGAATTTAGTTTACACTTATCAAGAATTCCAATGTGTTTCATATGTCTAAGAATTCCAATGTGTTTCATATGTCCATTTTGTTATTGTTGAGCTAACCCTTCAAGCCAGAGTAATGTCTAGTCAAGAATGGAAGTGGTGAAGGTGACTTCGGTTGCTCCATTACAAATGATGGAACACCATGCAGATGAGTTTTTGAAATAAAATTTTCAATTTAAATAATGTTAACTTTGCATTCCTTCTCATTTACTCATTTAATTTGGGGGGGATTATTAGCTTGTATAAGTCATAACCTCATTATATGTAATATTTTTCTTGATAATTTGGGTGGTTCATCAATTATTTTAAGGGTGAGGGACAAGATTAAAATTAACCACCTTTGTTGTTAATAGTATGGTGATAGGGATTGGAATGTGGTGTCGGCGTGGCTACAATGTTAGGGTCATGATTATTTTGTTACTAGCAGTGGAGGGACATGGGAGTTGCATGTCATAACTAGCACCAGTAACTTTATGTTATTTTTTAAAGGATATTTTATCAAACTCCTATTGGCCATGCTACCAGTGTCGACCTTTGACAATTTCTAAGAAAACATCAATGAAATGATAGACATGTAATGAAGCCCCAATTTCCATTCCTTTCAATGTCTCCATGGTTAGGGCATTGATTATATCATCAAGATGGAGGGATGTAGAAGAACACATTGTGATCAAGAGATAGAGTGGTCATTCTAAAAGGAAAGTAGATTGTTTGCATTTTCCTTGCAGTGGACATAAAGGTAAGAAGACACTCAAGTTGGCATGTGGACTTAATCCCACAGATATATTTGTAATTAGAATTTACATTTACACTTAGAGGAGTGCAATATGAGGATTATTCAAAAGCTACATGTTCTTATCATAAATGAGAACTTAAATTGTCCTTAATTCACTATGTTTTATATTTTCCCAATTCAAACAACCTCATCCCTCAAGACCCTTGGAGTCACTCTTAAACTATGCTTGGAAAATTGATTAGGGGGAGGTTTGATAAGCAACAAACATTTTTCCAAGATTATGTCGAAATTGTTCACCAAGAAGGGTGCAGATTCAAGTATATCCTACACCCATAGACAAGTGCATAAACAACATTGATGAGACATAGATTCATAGAACACTTATTTCACATATACTTTATCATTTTTAATATGGATAGTTATGGTTGGTTTGGTGTTTAATATCATTTTATATGACTAATCAATGATTAGTTGTAGGCCATCCTAATAAATGTTAGCAATAAAAGATTGGAACCTCCTTCACTTTAAGATTAATAGATTCTTGTCCATGGATGAGTTGAAAACCTTTAATGCATCAATATACCCTTTTGTAACCATTTCTATTAAACAATGAGCATCAATCTAACACAACACCCATGCATGCAAGTGACATTTATTTTTTCCTAGGACATAACAATGACCTTTAATTCCCTCTTAATCCAATATTCCTTGAGATATTCTTGTTATATATTCTCACCCCTCCATCACGTCCTCCCGGCATACATCCATTGATGATTAATTTGCAAGAAGATCATTTTGATTGACACTAGACATATGACTACCATTCACATATAAATGATGAGAAACAAATAGAACAACTTACTTTGCATCTCCCTTTCTCCACTTCTAAAATATGTTAATTATGTATAAATATAAAAAGTAACCACCAGATGAAATGATAACTTACCCTCAAGGTTCAAAGAGGGAAGAGTTATGAGTCTCCCATAGCCCTCTACATTTCTCTTTCATGTATTCCCCACTCTTCTTTATCTTATGATAGTATATTTGTTCGACAACACTGGTATTTCAATAGATGATGAACACCTCCACTAACCACTCACACAACCAAATCAAAGATCAACACACTGATATTTTTACGTGGTAAAACCCCTATGGGGAAACTTCCATGGCCCCATCCAATGTGGCTACTTGGAGAAATTTATTAATACGAAAGAAAGTATTACAAAGATATTTACAAGAGAGTTTCTCACAATCAATCATCAACAAATGACCTTCCATGTTCTTTAAATAGATACCATGGACCAATCAGGTGTTAAGCCATGGATAAATCTAGTCACTAAGATCGAAGAGAATATGAGTCATCGTATCACTCTATGTCAGGAACATATCATGACTGTTGGATTACCTAACTACAAATGCATTCTAAAAAAACACTTTACCTAATGACACATTAGACCAAGTTGATCTTAAGTAACTCCTAAGTGTCTAAATATCTTAACATCCCCCTTAAGAAAAACTTGGGATATGATTGAAGGATTTATAAAGGCGACACAATAGGAGAAGGAAGGAACCATTAGAGCCTATCCCCCCTTAATGACAACTTCCTAAAATCCTAACATAGATCGAAGTTTGGAGAACTTTGCTTCTGTAAGAGACTTTGTGAAAAAAATTGCAACTTGATCTTTTGTAGGGAAAAAGAGCACTTCAATCACTCGATCATGAATGACATTTCTGATGAAGTGCATGTGTATCTCGATGTGTTTGTTTCATTGATGTTGAAATGGATATTTGGCTAGCTTGATGGAACTCTAATTGTCGTACCAAAGGGTGGTCAGATGTTGTTGTTGGAAGCCAAACTTTGAAAGGATCTGTTGAAGTCACAAGGCTTCTTGACTTGCATTAATTGTCGCTCAGTAGTCTACTTCTGCTGAAAAAAATAGAAATAGCATGTTGTTTCTTACAATCCCAAGTGACAGGTCCTAAACAAAGGTTGAAAACAAAACCTATAGTATAATTTTGATCATCAAGGTCATCGTCCCAATCTGAATCAGTGAAACCAACCAAAAAAGGAGTCCCCCTACATTGTAGTGTATCTCGAACTGAATTGCACCCCGGACATACCAAAGTCTCCTTTTATATACTTTCCAATGGATTTCATGGGGTGTTTGGATATACTGGGAAACAAGACAAACAAAAAAGGAAATACCAAGATGAGTATGAATCAAATATAAGAGGCTACCAACTAACTGACGGTACAAAGTGGCATGAACTTCCGGAGAAGTACAATTGGCAACAAGTTTGACTCCAGACTGGAAGGGAGAAGGGGATGGCTTAGAATCATCCACATGAAAGCGGAAAATAAGGTCACAAGCATACTAAGACTGAAAAATAAAAAATATTTTCTTCATTTGCAAAACTTGGAGGCCAAGGAAATAGTGCAAATAGCCTAAGTCTGTCATTTCAAATTTATTCTTACGACTGGTTTTCACATGGTTTAAAAGTTTAGAGTCACTACTAGTGAGGATAAGGTCATCAACATAAAGAAAAAGTATCATGAGATGGATTCCTATTTTCTTGGTATATACATTATGTTCAGAATGGCATCTCGAAAAGTCGATATCAAGAAGAAAGTTGTCAATTTTGGCATACCAAGCTCGAGGATGTTTCTTAATACCATAAAGATATTTCTTAAGGTGAAAAACAAGGATGGAATCATTTTGGACATATCCAGGATGTTGTTCCATGTATATTTATTCTTGCAAATCCCCATGAAATAAGAAATATTTAACATATATCTAATGGACCTCCTATTTATGTGAGGTAGCAAGGGAAAAAACAAGGCGGATGGAATTTATTTTGGTAATGAGGGAAAATGTTTCATTATAGTCAATATATTAAACTTGAGATAACCCTTTGGAAAATTACAAGTTTTCTTTCTTTTGGAAGAGGTAAAATATCCCAAGTATCATTCACCATTAAAGAGAGATACTCTTCATTCAATGTTGTGTCCCAATCTGGATGACCTGAAGCTTATGAAAATGATTTTGGATCACGAGTCTCTGAAACTTGAGCCAAAATAGAAGAGGATCACTAGAACTATGAATGATTCCAACGTTGATCTGAAATATCACCAGTTGCTTCTCGAGTTGAACAGACCCATCTGGGAAGTGGTGGTATTGGTGTAGGTTCATGTTTATTGGACTTGTCTAGAGCAAGGATAGTAGTAAGAGGTGCATTCTCATCCTCATTGTCATCGTCTGAAGAATAAGAAATCATAATAGGAACATAATATGGCACAAACATCAAAGATGGCTCGCAGGCCAAAGAAGGCACAAACATCGAATTAGGCTCGTAGGCCAAGATATTTTCATCAAATTTAACATCTTTTATAATAATAATTCCATTATAATGAGGTTGAATAAGTGTATAAAATTTGGCATATTTATAATAACCAACAAAAATACACTGGTTGTAGAGTTTATCAGAGACCTGCACCGAAGATCTAGCTAACAATGAATCATACACAACATGCAATGGTGTGAAGAGAAGACAAAAATTGGAGGAAATAATGAAATAATTTCTATTAATTGTATTCCACACTCAAAGAGTGAATAATTTACAACAGATATAGGCTACATGAGTAACTAATTCTCTATAGTAGTGATCTAGAGAGATCTAGACACTCAGTGATAGACACTGGAGTGAATTGCCACCTAGTCCTAGTTAACTGATCCATAGTATGTTTGTTTGAAAACATAGGTATTTCAATAGAGGATGAACACCTTCAGTAACCACTCACACAACCAGATCAAATATCAACACACTGATACTTTTACGTGGTAAACCCCCTATGGGGAAACTTCCACAGCCCCAGCCAATGTGGCCACTTGGAGCAATTTATTAATACGAAAGAAAATATTACAAAGATATTTATAAGAGATTTTCTCACAATCGACCATCAACAAATGACCCTCCATGCTCTTCAAATATATACCATGGACCAATCAGGTGTTAATCCATGGATAAATGTAGTGACTAAGATCGAAGAGAATATGAGTCATCATATCACTCTATGTTAGGAACATATCGTGACTGTCGGATTACCTAACTACAAATTAATACTAAAAAAGGACACTTTTACCTAACGACACATTAGACCAAGTTGATCTTAAGTAACTCCTAAGTGTCTAAATATCCTAACATCCCCCTTAAGAACAACTTGGGATAGGATTGAAGGATTTATAAAGGTGACAAAATAGGAAAAGGAAGGAGGCATTAGAGCCTATTCCCCCTTAATGACAACTTCGTAAACTTCTAACATAGATCGAAGTTTGGAGAACTTTTCTTCTGTAAGAGACTTTGTGAAAAAATTTGCAACTTGATCTTTTGTAGGGAAAAAGAGAACTTCAATCACTCAATCATGAATGACATTTCTGATGAAGTACATGGGTATCTCGATGTGTTTACGTCATTGATGTTTAAATGGATATTTGGATATCTTGATGGACCTCTAATTGTCGTACCAAAGGGTGTTCGGATGTTGTTGTTGGAAGCCAAACTCTGAAAATATGTGTTGAAGTCACAAGGCTTCTTGACTTGCATTAACTGTCACTCGATACTCTGCTTATGCTGAAAAAATAGAAATAGCATGTTGTTTATTATAGTCCCAAGTGACAAGTCCTTAACCAAGGCTGAAAACATAAACTACAGTATAATTTTGATATCAAGGTCATCATCCCAATCTGAATCAGTGAAACTAACCAATAAAGGAGTCCACCTACATTGTAATGTATCTCAAACTGAATTGTACCCCGGACATACCAAAGTCTCTTTTCATCTTCTTTCCAATGGATTTCATGGGGTGTTTGAATATACTGGGAAACAAGACCAACAAAAAAGGAATTACCAAAATGAGTATGAGTCAAATATAAGAAGCTACCCACTAACTGACAGTACAAAGTGGCATGAACTTCGGGAGAAGTACAACTGGCAGCAAGTTTGACTCCAGACTGCAAGGGAGAAGGGGCTGGATTAGAATCATCCATGTGAAAGTGGAAAATAAGGTCACAAGCATACTAATACTAAGAAAGAAAAAATATTTCCTTCATCTGCAAAACTTGGAGGCCAAGGAAATAGTGAAAATAGCCTAAGTCTGTCATTGCAAATTTCTTCTTAAGACTAGTTTTCACATAGTTTAAAAGTTTAGAGTCACTACCAGTGAGGATAAGGTCATCAACATAAAGAACAAGTATCCTGAGATGGATTCCTATTTTCTTGGTATAGACATTATGTTTAGAATGGCGTCTCGAAAAGTCGATATCAAGAAGAAAGTTGTCCATTTTGGCATACCAAG
>ML800571.1:0-10323 GCA_009831015.1 Picea engelmannii
ATTTGAAGTGACAGCCAGGCCCAGAATATAGTTCGCTTCTGCCTTAGATCAGAGATCAGACTAACCTGCTATAGACAGTAATTTTGGTGTTGGAATCATGGGACGTGCCATGGGAGCCTTGGAATATTTCTCAGATCTATTTGGAGTTAGAAAACGCAAAAAGTGGAGTCAACTTCAAGTATGGGATTCATTATTTTCAATTCTACCCATGTTTGTTCATTTATGTGCATGTAAATTTAAATTTCACAGTGATAATTCTGACTGGTTATGAGTACAGACTGTGGAAATAAAAGTCAAGATAGACTGTGATGGTTGTGAACGCAAAATTGAGAGGGTTGTTTCCTCTATGTCAGGTAAGACCAAGAGCCAAACTGGGTTGCTTCCTCTATGTCAGGTAAGACCAAGAGCCAAATAGAGCTTTCATAAACATTGGAATTTCATTAAACAGAAACAGAGCTTTCATAAACAGAAAATATGCTTATAGCAACAGAGCTTTCATAAACAGAAAATATGCTTATAGCAATAGAAATAGGCTTTCATAAACAGAAATATGCTTATAGCAACAGAATTATGCTTATAGAAACAGAATTGCTTATAGCAACAGAGCTTTCATAAACAGAAAATATGCGAAACATTCAACCTAAACCGAAACATACAATAAATAGAAAATATGCTAAACCTAAACCGAAAACATACAATAAATCGAAAACATGCGAAAATATGCAAAACCGAAACATACAATAATCCGAAACATAATATGCAAAAATATGGAGCGAAAATAAATCGAAAACATGCGAAAATAAATGGAGCGAAAATAAATCGAAAATATGGAGCGAAAATATGCGAAAATAATGCGAAAATATGGACCGAAAATAAAATCGAAAATATAGAGCGAAAATATGGAGTGCAAATATAAATTGAAAATAATGCGAAAATAAATCAAAAATAATGCGAAAATATGGAGCGAAAATAAATCGAAAACATGAGAAAATAAATGGAGCGAAAATATGCGAAACCGAAACTGAAACCAAAAAATACATGGAGCGAAAATAAATCGAAAACATGCGAAAAAATGCGAAACCAAAACCGAAACATACAAAAATCCAAAACATAATATGCGAAACTATGCGATACCTAAATCGAAACCGAAACCGAAATGGAAAATATGCGAAAATATGCGATACCTAAATCGAATAACCAAAACCGGAAATATGCGAATTGCTTATAGCAACAGAGCAAAAATATGCGAATAGCAACAGAGCGAAAATATGCTTATAGCAACAGAGCGAAAATATGCGAAACTTATAGCAACAGAGCGAAAATATGCAAAACTTATAGCAACAGAATTGCTTATAGCAACAGAGCGAAAATATGCGAAACTTACCTATAACCTGCGCTCCCTGTGATCTTGGCGACCCCTGCGATCTCGGCGACCTCTCCCTGCGATCTTGGCGACCCCTGCGATCTCGGCAACCACGACTAGCTACACACTCCTCTCGCGAGACAGCGAATATGTGAAGAAAAAATGTTCTAAAGTCGATGTGTGGCTAATATATAAACCATCTTTCGGCCGAAAGATAGTTCGGTCGAAAGATAGTTCGGCCGAAATATAGTTCGACGGAAAGATAGTTCGGTCGAACTATCTTTCGGCCGAAAACTTGTTGCCGGAAAAAAAATATCCGGTCGACCAAATTTCTACACGCAAATCGAGGGCGCTGTTATTGCTCCATTCGATTTGACGTTTATTTTTTCAACCGAAAAATAGTTCGGTCGAAAATAACGACTTTCGACCAAAAAATATTTTTAGTTCGGCCGAAAAAAGGTTTTTCGAAATTTTGGAGAGTAGATTGTCACGAAAGTGTAACCCACCTTCGTGATTCCACCCTTAAAAGTGTGGAGAATCGTGTTCTTCTAACATATTAAGGTAAAATCTCCTTTATTAAGAGTTGAACAAACTTCTATTGAAGAGTGGAAGGGCTTAATGGAAAGATAGGAAGGGTGTCTTCATTTAATAAGTGCTTTCAGCCTTCTAATTTGATGCTCGTTAACCTAAATGAATAGAACTTCCAAGGTCAAATGTTGTTAACTTCGTCATGGCTTCATTTAATAAGTGTTTTCAACCTTCTAATTTGATTCTCATTAACCTAAATGAATCTTCTAAGGTCAAATGTTGTTAACTTCATCGTGACTTCCTAACTTGACTTATTTGACCATTTAAAAAAGGTATTTTTTATTACTTAATTAAAAAAAAAATTACTCACTTAGTTATTCTAATCAATTTATGGACTTCATGTTTGATTATTTAAACATCCAAAAAAATTTGAAAAAAATAACAATAAATGTTCACAATGCTTTGTTTTTTTAATATTTAAATTTCACAATGCTTTTTTTTTTTTTTTAATTTAACAATGCTTTTTCAAAAGCTAACATAGAATTTTACTCAAAGACCGAAACCTTTTCTATATTAATTCTCACACAACATTCAATGAGATAAGACTGTTAATATTCATTTTGGTAATTTGTTTCCTATTCTTGTGATCACTTTCATCTCCGAAATGTTTGTGTTTTCCCATTCAAGATCCTAAAATCTAAACACAAAGGGATGAGTACACAAACTCATGCATGACTGAAAAAGTGTATATGTGTAGAAAATGATGAAAACTCCATAATTAGAAACTTCTTCCAAAAATGTTTGTTTTCTTTTGAAATGAAAACTCCATAATTAGGAAATATACCATAAAACTCAACTTATGTTTTATGGTATATTTCCTGTAATTCTTCATTAATTGGAATTCACTACTATAAAACTTCAAGTTGACCCTTAATGTTTAGAAACAAAATGTTTTATGGTATATTTCCTATAATTTTTCATTAATTGGAATTCACTACTATAAAAGTTCAAGTTGACTCTTAATGTTTAGAAACAAATTCTTGACTAGTGAGATTGGAATTTTCATCTCTTGGAATCCTCATTAACACGTGGTACTTGCTCAACATTCATAGAGCCATGATGTTTGCAATGTGTTTATGCTTATAAGACATATAAAAATAATAAGTCTTACTATCTTGGTTAAATGATGATTCGTTAATGATATTTTATCATATTGTCTTGTATTTTAGGAAAGAACTTAGTGTCAAATCCATAGGTGCTTACCCTTTTTTTTATATAGTAACAATCAAAATACAAGCAATTTAACATAGATTGCTTAGAGATAATCCTACAAATAATATCAAATTCTGTACTTTAACCTTTTAACATCAAGAATCTCAGGTCTTATCATGATGTCCATTGAATTTATTTGATTACTTTTCATAATGAATATTGGACCGCTACAATATTATTTACTTATGCCATTCTAGAACCCAATTCTTCCATGTATTTTCTTTTGAATTGCAATTAAATCATGGGATCTAGCAATCAAATCATGGGATAAAGATACAGCTATGTGTTCAACTTAAATGACCTCCCATTTAAATGTATTGCATTAACGAAATAATAATTGGTATGTTGCTATAGTCCTTATTTAGTATAATTGGACTCAAGATGCAAATTATAATTAAATATGTGATATTAAGTTATGTAGATAAACCTTTTAAAAAACTAGTTTCAATATCACTAATAAATCTATAATCTATACTAAAAGAATAACATGTAGTTGTCCATCCATCTATAGTGCCCTATGGGTTCAAATCACATTAGATTTATTGGAACCCACGTGACATTAGTAATAATGGCTTATACAACCCAAAAAAAACCTTGCAAACCCAAGGTAGAAACATCAACTCAATAATACATGATAAATCTTAACATACAATGATATAAAATATTATATTCTATCAATTATTTGACACAAATCAGTTATACAAATGTACATGCACATATACACATATAAATATCTACAAAAGTGCATGCACACATACACATATAAATATGTAAGTCTTATTGATGGTTAATCCTTTTAAAGGATAATCACTATCACAAATATTATATGACCATTTCATAATATTTCACACGGAAATAATAGTTTCGAATTGTTTTATTCTCTAGATATTGATTTTATATTTCTTATGAGTAGAAGTCTAGATATATGTGGAAGGGAAGCATGAAGATAAACTATCAAAAATAAAATTTATGAATATTGCAATTGAAATTAAAAATAACAGAACTATAGAACCCTTCATCATCTAGGTAACTTAATGTATTGTAATCTTAGTTAGCCATGATTTGGTCCAATTGTTTTGGATACATTAGAGAGATCATCGATCCAAACATCTACACTCTGAAGATATCAAGGTTTCTTCAATAGTTTTATATATAGGTTGTTGAGGGCCAAGATTCTTCTTTGCAACCATATTACATTTCCCAGTATTCTAATCACGATCTAAGATCTAAGATTGCTTTTCCATTTTGAAAGGCTTGGGTTTCCTTAACGACTGCTCACCTTTTTATCGTGGCCAACACTTGCTAGAAAGTTTCTGTATGAAGAAAAATGGCAGAAAACTATCTTACTAGTACTCGCAGGAAGGCAAGTAAATTCACTGAAAGAAAAACCTGGACGAAATACAATAGGACTTGCAGGAAGGCCAGTAAATTCACTGAAAGAAAAACCTGGACGAAATACAACAATCGCCAGGTGTGATGTTTGAACAGTACTGCATTCAAATCTGACAAGTACTTCAAAAAATTGAATCTGATTTAGCTTTTTTCTACCACAGGAAGGCCTCTCCAAAACTCACTGAAAGACAAATTTGAAACAAATGCAAATAGAGTGACTGGAAAAATTCACTAAAAACCAAATTTAAATCTATCTAACATTGCAACAAATTAAATATGAATTTGCCATTGCTATATAAAACAACGTCATATCTTCAGCCATAGCTCCATTTCTTGCAACAGATCCACAGAGACTTTATCACACATCTTATACACCTATATAGAGCAGAGCTGTATAAATCTTATGTACTTGATTCGTTATGGTGTTCTAGAGATCCTTCTTGGGTCTTCCGAGGATGACATCAAAGTTTTTTTTTCCTTATCAGGTTGGAATATGAAAAACATCTATTGTGTCAAATCACGTTTTTTAAATTGCTGCATATTCTAGCAGTTGATGTTAATGTAAAGATTTTTCATTTGCAAGTCTTCGGGAAGTGTTCGTTCAAAATACTAGAATTGCTACTAGTTTTGCAGATGCCCAACCTGACCTATCTTAAAATGTTGTCTTATAAAGGAACTACTGTATGGGCAAAGATTAAACTATTGTTGTCATTTGATTTCTAGAAGTTTATATTGAGATCATTAATACCTTTTAGTGTCTCTACAGTCTTATCATCTTCATTTTTTCCAGCAAAGATTATTGTTGTATACTGGGTTGATGCCTATTGGTGCATTGCAAACATCTCTCTTTCTCTCTCTTTATTGGGAGCGTTTGAATAAGTTTCAATGGCAATTTTTCAATCTTGTCCTCATGGTCACACTTCTTCGTATCTTCCTTGTGTTGGTTGAGTGACGCATGAAGCACAAACAACAAAAGATCAAACAAATGGATATAAGTTGGAATAATTCCATGTATTTGTTGTTAACATGTTTGATTACTTCGATAAATACATGAAAGTATCAAACCAGTGGATTCCTCCAGAAAGAAAGGCCTGTACACCTGGGTAAGAGTAATTATCTATCTTTGTGATATTAAAACTATCTATCAAAGTGAGCATGTTCGAATCTATAATAGTTCAAAAAACATTTCAAAGTTTTTGAAAATTTGTACATTGAACATTCACTTGAACTATATATATGATATGATAGTAAAAACTTCTAATCCTATATAATTTATGACATAATGGTTGATTTTGGCCTATAAGTGTGCAACACCATTATTTTAACAAACCTAACCATGTTTTGGAGGGATGATGTTAGAGGGGAGCATGGTTAGGAGTATGTTGAAAACCCAAGATGAGGATGATGATGATGGTGATGCAAGGGGAATAAAGGTACATGTATGCAAATCATGAGGGGAAAATGGTTGATGAACCATGTACGAGAAAGAGTTTCCTAGTGAACAGACGGATACAGCGGTGGCAACCCATGTATTTTGGTGGATGGTTACTGTTCTATATGGACTCCAGTGATGTTCTTGTGTTGTAGGTACAAGATAAAATAAGACCAAGGAAAAAGACCAAAGAAAATCGAAGTTGAAGATAAAAGGACGATAAAGGAAAAGATGGAAAAAAGACTAGTTTAATGAAGAATACTCGTTTAAGGGACATGAAAGAATAATTCCTACTTGTAATGATTAATAATATGATTATTGTAATGTGGTAGACTTATTCTAGAAAGTTTGTGTAGGAATAAGAGATGGAAAGAATTGAGTGAATATAGAGATGAAGATTGTTGAGAAAATCATGAAGAGATCATAGGAGATAGTTAGAGAGATATTGTTGGAAATAGTTGAACTAATTTCCAAATTATGATGTATTTGTTATGGTCACCTCATATTATATAAAGGGACGATTTGTACAATAATGTAGCATTGGGAAATGATTGTTTAATAAAATTTTACCTTTGGGGAATTGAAGAACATACCTCCATTGTCCTTGATTTGCATAGTGTAGTGTATGTGTTTTTATTTTCCACCGCACATTTGAACCCGTCGTTTGGTATCAGAGCGATGGTTGCAATCGTGGAAGAGGTAAAGAGACTATGCTCTTGAGATATTTCTCAAGGCTGGGGAGAATTTTGAATGCCCACGTGGAATGGAAGCATGCATCTCCTATGCACCCAAAATTCAGTCATCCAAAGCGATTAGAGATCCAACAATATGTAATTGAAATTTGAAGATGATATCCAGGATGAACGAATCCTGAGGACGATCTCCGGGTAGGAATTCAGAATGAATTATTGGATGAATTTTGAAAGACAAGGTATTGCTTGAATAGGAAGATGGCAGAGAAGCACAGAAGTTTTGTTTTGTGCTTTTTGTTGGAAACATGCCAACGAATTTCCTCACGCGGTCACATGCACATGCATGCAGCTATGTTAATGTGCATGCATGCAATCTATTTATGAATTTTTTGTGTAACTATGTGATCTAGTCATGATCAGTTTGTGTCAATGAGCGATAGATGTTATATATGCGAGCATACCCATAGATGTGTGAGTGCAATGTGTGAAGAGTATGAGAGCAATTTGTGTAGAGAGAAGAGTGTGGGTGAGGAGAGGATGATTGTATGCCTGAGATTGGCTATTTTAATTCTCCCTTGAATAATAAGAATACTGATTATCATTGCCCGTGATTTTTTCCCTCATTGGGTTTTCACATAAATCACTTTGTCAATTGTGTGTTTGTTGTCCTTGGTTTAATGTGTGTTTGATATTGCTCGTTTATGCTCTGGTTTTATGATATGTTTTTCTTCTGTTGCCTAACAAGTGGTATAAGAGGTTAGAGTTGAAGGATTAGAGAGCGAAGGAGAAGAGAATTTGTTCGCTGGATCGAAGAGAAGGTTAACCGAGTCGAGCCGAGCTAAGTGAAGTGGAGCAGCCTAGGATGGGTTTTATTACACCGTCGCAGGTTGTGGCAAAGTGCAACAGTCGCAAGCACACTTTAGAAATTAGAAAAATTTTGACGACGACGCAGACACATAGTAGTACTGTAACACACCCACTATCAGAATTTAAAAAAAAAAAGAATTTTGGGGTTAATCTCCCACAGGTTAGAAATCTCCACGAATTTGTATTAGCGAAGTGTCAATCCCTGGTTCAATATCGGGATTCGGGGTTTCTAATGTCAAAATTCATTCACCTCCATGACTCGCGATCCTTCGAGTTCCGATGCGCTCCTTACGCATTAGCTCCCTAGGCCAAGCTTGTGGTTTACTGCCTTTACGACCGTGGTCTTACCTTCTTTCGGGGCTACTCCTATCAGAGTTTCGGGATTTGTGATGACACAAAACACATGTCCCCAGGACTAGCAGTTTCTCGATTCACGATGCGCCTTTTGGATCACGCTAGCCCCACTGGCTTAGCCCCTGGTCCACATGACCAATTCCGTGACCACTACCTTATCCCCGTCGGGGCTACGGAGTTCCCATGTCACAAGACCCACGTCCACGGGACTCGTAGTATCCCGATTCTCGACTCTCTCCAGATGCTCGACACGCGCCCTCCTTACAGCTCCATCCTCCTCCGCTACTGTGCTGACAGCTGGCTCCCACTCATCGGGGTTTCACGGATCGCGGTTTCGTATGGCAAGAGTTCTTGGTATTCGAAAACTCCGATATGCCGAACCCCGACCATTTTAGATCCACGGACACACATCCCTCAAATGATGGATGGTCCTGGTTGTATCGGAGAATCGCGTATCGCGATTCCCTTGTGCACGAGACTCTTGTCTCCGGGTACCCCGATTCCCCGATCTCCGACCCTTCGGGATCCTCTGCCGCATGTCCCTGTTAATTGGATGGATCAGATCCTATCGGGAAATCGCGAATCGCGATTTCCTATTACAACGGTTCCACACTCCTAAAGTCTTCGATGAGTGAAATCCCGATGTCTCCCAGAACGCCGACACGTGTCCTGCCGAGATCAACGGCTAGGATTCATTCTCGGGATTTCGAGAACCGCAAGGCCTCGATTATCAGACTCAACAAAACCCCGATGACCCTATTATCCCTACGACTTCTCCGGGATGTTGACACGTGTCCTTCCGAGATCAATGGCTAGGATTCTTTCTCTGCACACTAGGGCGTAACTCCAGCGCAATTTCCTGAGATCCGACGGCTGTCGAGATTATGATCTAAGATCCGACGATTCAGATCGTAATCCCTACACACTTCCCTTCCAGAGACTATACTCCGTGCAAATCTTCCCGATCCAACGGTTTACGGGATTTCTGCTCCAGATCCGATGGCTCAGATCACTTCCTCGTACGCCTACCCCTATGCTTAACCCCTGCGCAGCTTCTCCAGATCCAACGGATGACGGGTAACTTGGACTGAGATCTAACGGTCCAGATTCATTCCTTTGGGTCTTGGGATTTACGATCCCAATTTCTCGTTGCTCACGATGATAGAAGGCAAAGGGGAAAGGTATGTAACGCCTGCGATACTTTCGTCAATCTAATGGTCGTGAATGACTACGGTTCCTCCGACGAGATCTCATCCGTCGACTTGTCACTCCTCACAACACTACTATCTTGGAATCTTAATAGGATCGTTCCTTCTCGTGCAGGGTTAATAAGGCCTGTGCGTTCGAGTCCTGGTTCTGGGTTCTTAGTGAACCTTTCAAAGGAGGAAATCTATGTGAAGAGATCCCTACCGGGGCATTCCTGGAAGCAGCTAAGGGGAGACAGCTTCCCGAGAACGGCTGGGCATGATTAGATCCATTTATCAACGTAAGTCGAACATGGTTTCCTCTATGTTAAGCATATATCAACTCATTCATATCAAGCACTACGCAGACATTCGCATGCTGAAATCATTTACTATTTCATGGTTCTATGAGCTAATATCTATTCTTTATTTAACAATTACTGCACAGACATTCTTTCACAGAAAACATTTACAATTCCATAAGTCTATGAACATATGTGGCAGCATATAAGTTTTAAATGCAATATAAGAAAAACACTTATCAGAAATAACTTCAGCAATGGAAGCAACTGCTGAGAGGGGTGCTCGTTTCCACCCAACCATAGGCGTAGTGACTCCTACTGGATTTACCACTAGCCACCCCCGAGCTGAGACCACGATGTCCTGAGACCTGTGTCTCTGTGTCTGCCAGTGCCCAGGAGCGAAGGTTGCATTCCCTTCCTCTCTGCGATCACTCACTCTGCATTGAACCGCCAGAGTTCCCCTTGCCTCTGTCCCCTTCAATCGCTTCTGCCATACGCCTTATCCTCTCGCGAGGTTGCATGTGGCACGATTACCCTTGCGCCGGTCAGTCATGATGGCTCTATGGATAGGCGGTTCACCTCCCCATCCCTCATCAAGCCATCAACCTTCTGGCCTGCAAGGCATTAATTTCAGGGCTAGCGAGCCGCTTTTGGTTCTCCGGGCGAGTGGAGTCCAAATACGGTATTTAATTCTTAGTGGAAGTTAATGCCCCTTTTTCCAAGTGCCCTCCACCACCATCGTGGTCTCTTTTCCACACATCCCCTCTCAGCAGTTCTGCAATAAATTCAAACTATTATTTACATTCATTGACCTCTTCCTGCAGGTCCATTTACATCACATATTCATACTTATGAGTTTTGCCATAGTCCTTGGCTAGTTCAGTTATATTTACAATCTGGGGGAAACAGGGTGTTACAATTCCCTCCCCCTTAAAAG
>ML800571.1:13731-28639 GCA_009831015.1 Picea engelmannii
TTCTGAAATTTTGAACCATTCTTTTGTTTCCAGTCTCCACGGGACTCTGCCCGATGTCCATATTGCTCATGACAATATGTTGCCTTTCGTATAGTATCTTCTAAGGTCTTTGGTTCATCAAACTCAATTCGGTTCCGGTATTCTTTGGGAAGCCCGCTGATGAAGCGTTGTACCTTCGCCTTCTCTGCTTTGATGTAGGGTATGTACCTCAGTAAGTCAAGAAATTTGTTGACATATTCATCCATGGTAAGTTGGCCCAGTTTGAGTTCATAAAACTCTTTAACCTTCTCGTCGAAATACCTTTCCGACAAATACTTCTTCTGGAAGTACTTCTCAAACTGTTTCCAAGACAGATCCTCCTCGCGGACCCTTTTTATATTCTTAAGGTCTTCCCACCAGATGGAAGCCTTTCCATTCAGATTGAAAGTGGCCACTCGGGCCTTCAAGTTCTCTGAGAAATCATGGACTCTGAAGTATTTCTTCAGTCCAAGTAGCCAAGCCTCAGCCTCCTCTCCCTTCTTTATCTCACCGTCGAAGGAGGGAGGTTTGGCCTTTTTAAATTCCTCGGATTTATGACTCTTGAAAGTCCTTTGTTTCTTTTGTTTCTTTTGGGAATAGGAACTGGTCCTGCTGCTGGAAGAACCTTCTGAATCACCGGTTTCCTTCTCAGTGGAGTCATCCGGTACTGGTCCTTTACCTCTGGGGTGGACCTTTCTTGACGTGCTTCTCTCAGTGTGGCCGCTGACACGACCACGATTTTGCATCTCAGGTTCATGTTGCATTTGTCGTTGTAGGTCAGATAGGCTCTGCAGTAGAACTGCATTAATTTCGGTTTGCTTTTCTTGTTCTTTCATCATCCTTTCATTATCGGCCTTACAGCTTTGCAATTCGACCATGAGACTCCTCACCGTCTCAGCTAAGTCTGGAGGGGTTCTTATTGCTCTTCTTTCATCAGACTCCTCGTCTCTGTTGTGGGAGCCTTCTCCCACCTCTTGGTGAGTCACCATACTCTGCGTTTGTAGATTCCCGCGGTTGATCGTCCGCTTGAGTGAAAGGACAAACGTTGGATATTAGTCAAGAGTTAAATACATTTTATAATTTGTGCATAATTCCATAATTCTTTCACATGCATACACAGTCAGGTGTTCATATTCCAAGTTTTAAATCCTGGATAAGATAGTCAAGTCAAGGGGTTACTCCCCATAGGAGTGTTTCGTACGAGGTTATGCGCGACTGGTGCGACTGGTGCATGAGCCCAATCAGGCCTAGTGTTGTAACCATGCTCTGATACCACTTTGTAACACACCCACTATCATAATTTAAAAAAAAAAAGAATTTTGGGGTTAATCTCCCACAGGTTAGAAATCTCCATGAACCTGTATTAGCGAAGTGTCAATCCCTGGTTCAATATCGGGATTCGGGGTTTCTAATGTCAAAATTCATTCACCTCCATGACTCGTGATCCTCCGAGTTCCGATGCGCTCCTTACGCATTAGCTCCCTAGGCCAAGCTTGTGGTTTACTGCCTTTACGACCGTGGTCTTACCTTCTTTCGGGGCTACTCCTATCGGAGTTTCAGGATTTGTGATGACATAAAACACATGTCCCTGGGACTCGCGATTTCCTGATTCACGATGCGCCTTTCGGATCACGCTAGCCCCACTGGCTTAGCCCCTGGTCCACATGACCAATTCCGTGACCACTACCTTATCCCCGTCGGGGCTACGGAGTTCCCATGTCACAAGACCCACGTCCACGGGACCCATAGTATCCCGATTCCCGACTCTCTCCGGATGCTCGACACGCGCCCTCCTTACATCTCCATCCTCCTCCGCTACTGTGCTGACAGCTGGCTCCCACTCATCGGGGTTTCGCGGATCGCGGTTTTGTATGACAAGAGTTCTTGGTATTCGAAAACTCCGATATGCCGAACCCCGACCATTTTAGATCCACGGACATGCATCCCTCAAATGATGGACGGTCCTGGTTGTATCGGAGAATCGCTTATCGCGATTCCCTTGTGCACCAGACTCTTGTCTCCAGGTACCCCGATTCCCCGATCTCCGACCCTTCGGGATCCTCTGCCGCATGTCCCTGTTAATTGGACGGCTCAGATCCTATCGGGAAATCACAAATTGCGATTTCCTATTACAACGGTTCCACACTCCTAAATTCTTCGATGAGTGAAATCCCGATGTCTCCCAGAACGCTGACACGTGTCCTGCCGAGATCAACGGCTAGGATTCATTCTCGAGATTTCGAGAACCGCAAGGCCTCGATTATCAGACTCAACAAAACCCCGATGACCCTATTATCCCGACGACTTCTCCAGGATGTTGACACGTGTCCTTCCGAGATCAACGGCTAGGATTCTTTCTCTGCACACTAGGGCGTAACTCCAGCGCAATTTCCAGAGATCCGACGGCTGTTGAGATTATGATCTAAGATCCGACGATTCAGATCGTAATCCCTACACACTTCCCTTCCAGAGACTATACTCCGTGCAACTCTTCCCGATCCAACAGTTTACGGGATTTCTGCTCCAGATCCGATGGCTCAGATCACTTCCTCGCACGCCTACCCCTACGCTTAACCCCTGCGCAGCTTATCCAGATCCAATGGCTGACCGGTAACTTGGACTGAGATCTAACGATCCAGATTCATTCCTTTGGGTCTTGGGATTTACGATCCCAATTTCTCGTTGCTCACGATGATAGAAGGCAAAGGGGCAAGGTATGGAACGCCTGCGATACTTTCGTCAATCTAATGGTCGTGAATGACTACGGTTCCTTCGACGAGATCTCATCCGTCGACTTGTCACTCCTCACAACACTACTATCTTGAAATCTTAATAGGATCGTTCCTTCTCGTGCAGGGTTAATAAGGCCTGTGCATTCGAGTCCTGGTTCTGGGTTCTTAGTGAACCTTTCAAAGGAGGAAATCTCTGTGAAGAGATCCCTACCGGGGAATTCCTGGAAGCAGCTAAGGGGAGACAGCTTCCCGAGAACGGCTGGGCATGATTAGATCCATTTATCAACGTAAGTCGAACACGGTTTCCTCTATGTTAAGCATATATCAACTCATTCATATCAAGCACTACACGGACATTCGCATGCTGAAATCATTTACTATTTCATGGTTCTATGAGCTAATATCTATTCTTTATTTAACAATTACTGCACAGACATTCTTTCACAGAAAACATTTACAATTCCATAAGTCTATGAACATATGTGATAGCATATAAGTTTTAAATGCAATATAAGCAAAACACTTATCAGAAATAACTTCAGCAATGGAAGCAACTACTGAGAGGGGTGCTCGTTTCCACCCAACCGTAGACGTAGTGACTCCTACTGGATTTACCACTAGCCACCCCCGAGCTGAGACCACGATGTCCTGAGACCTGCGTCTCTGTGTCTGCCAGTGCCCAGGAGCGAAGGTTGCATTCCCTTCCTCTCTACGATCACTCACTCTGCATCGAACCGCCAGAGTTCCCCTCGCCTCTGTCCCCTTCAATTGCTTCTGCCATACACCTTATCCTCTCGCGAGGTTGCGTGTGGCACGATTACCCTTGCGCCGGTCAGTCATGATGGCTCTACGGATAGGCGGTTCACCTACCCATCCCTCATCAAGCCATCAACCTTCTGGCCTGCAAGGCATTAATTTCAGGGCTAGCGAGCCGCTTTTGGTTCTCCGGGCCAGTGGAGTCCAAAGACGGTATTTAATTCTTGGTGGAAGTTAATGCCCCTTTTTCCAGGTGCCCTCCACCACCATCGTGGTCTCTTTTCCGCACATCCCCTCTCAGCAGTTCTACAATAAAATCAAACTGTTATTTACATTCATTGACCTCTTCCTGCAGGTCCATTTACATCACATATTCTTACTTATGAGTTTTGCCATAGTCCTTGGCTAGTTCAGTTATATTTACAATCTGGGGGAAACAGGGTGTTACAAGTACACAGTGCGACATCGTCGCAGGCGCAGAGTAGTACACAGTGTGACATCATCGCAAGATCCGAGTAGTACACAGTGTGACATCGTCGCAGGCATAGAGTAGTGCATAGTGTGACAATTTGCAAAGTGTCGTGAGCAAATCGTCACAAGCTATCCTTTAACAAGGTGTGATAATTTCTAATAGTCTCAGGTGATCCTCATAAAAGGTGCAACGATCCAAAAAAGTTAAATAAAAAATAATTTTTCGATGATATGAAGTGTTTGTCTTATTATGATGACATGGTTGTGAGCTTTCAAAAGTGAATGTATGTGGGTGGATGTTTAAAAGGTGAACTTATTTTATAAAAAGTGAGGTTAGTAAAAAGGTTTTTAGGTATTAAATATTGTTTTTTAGAAAAACCTTTTTATTAAACTTTTTTGGGGTTTATACCATTATTAATCAACATTCAAAAAGGCACAGTTTTATAAGTAGTGGTTTTGGAGTTTTTCTGCTAATGGAGAAAGTGAAAAGTTCCAAGTTTGAGGTGGAAAAGTTCAGTGGTAAGAATAGAATTGCGCTATGGAATCTCAAGATGCATGTTAACACAAGGGTAGACCCAGGGTTCAACGCTTCAACAGTGCACCAACAAAACCCTAACTACTGGCCCTTTCGGCAACACCTGCGAAGCATATGCAGTCTCACTCGAGGTAGAGGCAAGGGGGGTTGCAGGACTCAAGTGTCTACAACCTAGCTGGGACACAAATCTGTGATTACAACACTTAATAGAGCACTTAGCCGACAATATGCATTAGATTAAGATCTTTATTCACTTCGTAGATTAACATCAAATACAGAATAGCGCGATAATAATCAGATCTAACACTTCCAATCATTTAGCACATATCATCAAAGCAGATCTAACATTCATTCATATCTAAAGAACTAAGCATCAATGGATCTACTTATCACATATATCAAGATCAGTGCACTAAGCAGTAAATACATAAACAACATAAACAAGATTGCACAAAGTACATCAACACAGGATATACGTGGTTCACCCCAGTGTGGGGCTACGTCCACCAACTCTTCTCTTCTTTATTGATCCTCAATATTTCTTACATTCCTCAGCTCCTGCGCACAAAGCCACAAAACCAACTCCACAAAAGACAGGAGATCTGCGCGCACCTCGTCAGATTCTCCTTCCCCAAGTTAGGTCATGAAACAAAGCCAACTCCTGAATAGCACAAACCCTTACACGGTCTCTTACAATCACTTTCACTTAGCTCTGCAAGTCTTAACACAGTCTTGGCACAAAGCCAGTCAGTCATGCACTAAACCAATGACCTTTACAATCACATAGATCAAACTCCTCTTACATCTCTTAGCTACTTATTTATACATTACAAAAGGGGCCTAAACATGGGCGAAACCCATGGGCCGATATCCCATACCCGTTACATAAACCCTAAAACCCAAAAAGCCCGCAAAATGGGTGAGATCCTGCGATCTTCGCTTCGCCTGGGCGCTCCGTCTTCGATCAGCCTGTCAAAATCCAAAAAAATGGTCAAACATGACCAAGGTTCTCCCAAAACTTTGTCGAGGGCCAACATGCCCCCAACACTCACCTCTGACTCATCCCGAGTCACTCTGATTTGGGTAAAACTTATTCGAAGGCCTTGAGCTTAGCTCGAGCTGCCTTGACTTATTGATTCGCCAGAGCCTCCTGCTCGGCAAAATCCTGAATGACTTGCTCAGTGACAGGCCCTTCCAGGCGTTGTTCTACTGTTGCAACCACCTATTCCAACTGTGAGCCTTGTCCCTTGATCTCTTCAAAAAGTGTGAAGGCTTCGTCCTGCACCGGCTAGAGTCGCTGTGTCACTTCCATAACTCTGCTTTGGATGGTAGTGACCTACTGTTGAACTATGTGTTTCTCCTGTGATCTCTTCATCTTTTCTACTACAGTAAGCAGCTTCAGCTGCGCTTGCACAATCAACGCCTATTGCTTCACCTCCTAGAGTTGTTCCTCCAATGTCCTCAGCTCCGAGTCTTTTGCAAGTCTCTCATAGGTCTGTGCACTTCGATTACTTAGTTGCTTGCATTCTGAGGCTAACACCCTGATTCTTTCGACTGTGTTCCTGGCAGTTTCTTCCCTCTGATCCCGCACTTCTTACGGAGTGCTCAGCACTGCTCAAAGTTCTAGCTCTTCTACTCTTGCTTGAAGCTGTTGAATGGCCTCAGCGAGCTTCCCCACTTAGCTCTCGGTTGTCTCTTCTTCCATCTGTGACAAGCCCGGCACAGAGCTAAGTGCTCTAGTTACTTCCTCTCTCACCCCAATCTACTCCGCGAGCAACTGGTCTTTTTCTTTCTGTATTTTCTCTTTGTCCTCCTCGAACTTCTCTCTAATGTCATCTTTCTCTTACTGCGCAACCCGAAGTTTCTCTAAGGCCTCCTTATTTTCTTTCTTCAAGGCCTATGTGGCCTGCTCTTTTTCTTCTTGGACTCGATGAAGGCGAGCCTCTGTCGCATCTTCTATCCTTCACAATTGGGTGGGAACATCCCCCAATTCTGCACCTTCTGATGATGACAGCGTAGTAGACACTGCACAGCTAGAATAGATAGCTTGTTGTATCCCCTTCAGCTCTGCCTCGATTATGTCATACATCATCTTCTGCTTTTGTTCGTGTCACTGCAAGATATCCTTCGAAGCATCTTCTACAGTTGCGATGATGAGATCAACATCATCTATGGTGAGCACATTCTGCAACTGAGGTTTATTGGCTCAGGTCTTCTTCCATGTTGAAGGTTTCTGCGGAGAAACCTTCATTCTTTGATGTCTCGGCCTCTGTGAGGGGATCCTTTGGTGGTGTCACTTCGCCCTTTTCTTTCTTGTCTTTTTCCCCTTCCTCCTCTTGGTTTGCTTCGTCGCCTCCTCCTTCTCTGAGTGAGTCAGGTGTAGTTTCTTTCGATGCGTTGTCCTTTTCATCACTTTCTATGTCCTGCACTTCCTCCTTTTTCTTCTTTTACTTTGCGTCGCTCAGTCCGTCATATTCAGTCCAGGTAACCACGGGACTGTCAATGAGGTCGGGGTCAGACAATTTTGCATCTCCGACTGGTACAAGGAATTCAGTTGGCCATTCTTTAGTGATCTCTTCCAAATCTTCCTCAATCAACTTATAGTACGATTGCAGCTCCTCTTTACTTTCGTCCCTGCGCGCGGCGATGTAGATAAAGTGGCGGTCTGTGTGGAACTTTGCTAGTGGCCTATACTGATGTAAAGTATTCGGTGTCATTCGGGGGAATGATTCAATAGTGCGTGTTAGTTGTATGTAGTAAGTGTGGAACACCACATTTTATTGCCACTGCTTCACCATGTCACTCGTGTACCACAAGGTGGAGAACCTTATGGCCAATGGCTCCGATGGCTCGACTTCCGAGAATGTTGCTCCCTCTGGTATCTCCCAAGCAACAAAGGCAATGAGAATCAACAACTAGTTGAAGTGAAATTTGTAGCCTTGGTCCTGCGCTTCACGGCAGTCCTTCTCCAAATCGTTGACAAGGTAGATTGCCCAGTTCATCTGCATCCCTTCAACGCACTTCCCTGCAAGGTCGACTACGAACCTTGTAACTTGCCTCGGTCAGTTCTTTTTGACAAGATTGCCGGCTATCAGCTGACAAGATAGGCGCACTGCGGCATCCTGGATGGAGGCTACCTTATAGCCTCACTTCTCCTTCTCCACATTGCCATATACATCCTTGATCCGTTGTGCCAGGGATCGATCCGCAGCCTTCCCTAGGTAGAACTAGTGAGGGTCTGGTCCTTGCATGCTCAAGCCAGTGATCCGGTGGATCAGCATCGGATCCACAGTCACGCACCTATCTAACCAGAGATAACCTCCATGGTAGCACGACAGGAGGAGTTTAATGCACGCGTTAACCTCCCGATGTCTGTCGAAGTGGGGGATTTTCATCATGTTTAAGATTGTCAACCGTGTGATCTCTTTAATCCATGGTTGGGAAAATATCTTGGGCTTCATCCTAGTCATCTTAGTCGGGTATCTATGCAGTGCAAGCATCGTATAATTCTTCATGTCGTTGAGGTTGAAGTCACTGATCTTGAGGGCTGGGATCAGTCCCAACTACGGTCTGACTGCGCGTATCCCCTTCAGGAGGTATGCAGTAATGAGCGTGTACTCAAATTCACGTGGGATGTTGTCATGACTAACCATGCTAGTCAGAGGTGGGATGTAGTCGGGAAAGACCGATGGGATCTGCTTTGCATTCACCAGATCATCGTGGTGCTTGCTTCTTTTCTCCGTCGTGGTTCGGCTAGATCGACGTGTAGTCGAGGGGGATGCTTGCAATCCTCCAGTCGACGAGGCATGTATTCTTGCGGACATGACCTTCTCAACCATAAAGTTGATCAAGATTTATTCTATCGATTTCTCTACTGCGCTAAGGTCACCCGACATGCACACTCATAATCAAATAGCTCGGGTAGGTGACTTGACACTCAAGGTAATCGAATCAATGGTGAGGTCTAGATAGTACAGCACGGCATGCGATCAATTCTCTGTTAGCTCAAATATCTCAGGTTGCAAAAGTGGTCCCAACACCTAGAAAGTTTCCATATGAAGAAAAATGGCAGAAAACTACCTTAGTAGTACTTGCAGGAAGGCAAGTAAATTCACTGAAAGAAAAACCTGGACGAAATACAACAATTGCCAGGTGTGATGTTTGAATAGTATTGCATTCAAAAAATTGAATCTAATTCAGCTTTTTTTCTACCACAGGAAGGCCTCTCCAAAACTCGTTGAAAGACAGATTTGAAACAAATGCAAATAGAGTGACTGGAAAAATTCACTAGAAACCAAATTTAAATCTATCTAACATTGCAACAAATTAAATATGAATTTTCCATTGCTATATAATACAACGTCATATCTTCATCCATAGCTCCATTTCTTGCAATAGATCCACAGAGACTTTATCACACTTCTTATACACATATATAGAGCAAAGTTGTATAAATCTTATGTACTTGATTTGTGATGGTGTTCTAGAGATCCTTCTTGGGTCTTCCGAGCATGACATCAAAGTTTCTTTTCCTTATCAGGTTGGAATATGAAAAACATCTATTGTGTCAAATCACATTCTTTAAATTGCTGCATATTCTAGCAGTTGATGTAAAGATTTTTCATTTGCAAGTCTTTGGGAAGTGTTCGTTCAAAATACTAGAATTGCTACTAGTTTTGCAGATGCCCAACCTGACCTATCTTAAAATGTTGTCCTATAAAGGAACTACTGAATGGGAAAATATTAAACTAATGTTTTCATTGGATTTCTAGAAGTTTATATTGAGATCATTAATACCTTTTAGTGTCTCTATAGTCTTATCATCTTCATTTTTTCCGCAAATATTGTTGTTGTATACTGGGTTGATGCCTATTGGTGCATTGCAAACTTCTCTCTTTATTGGGAGCGTTTGAATAAGTTTCAAGGGCAATTTTTCAATCGTGTCCTCCTGGTCACACTTCTTCGTATCTTCCTTGTGTTGGTTGAGTGACGCATGAAGCACAAACAACAAAAGATCAAACAAATGGATATAAGTTGAGTAATTCCATGTATTTGTTGTTAACATGTTTGATGACTTGGATAAATATATGAAAGTAATTCCATACAACCTGAGTGGGTCTGATGGTTAAGAACATGTGTTTCCTCCTAAGAGGTCACAAGTTCAGATCCAGAGGGAGGTAGGGTATGTTTACCTCTGTAGACTTTACCATGTGATATTAAAACTATCTATCAAAGTGAGCATGTTAGAATCTATAATAGTTCAAAAAACATTTCAAAGTTCTTGAAAATGTGTACATTGAACATTCACTCGAACTATATATGATAGTAGAAACCTTTAATCATATATAATTTATGATTTTCAAACATAGTGGTTGATTTTGGCCTACTATAAGTGTGCAACACCATTATTTTAACAAACCTAACTATGTTTTGAGGGATGATGTGGGAGCATCGGGTACGAGTATGTTGAAAACCCAAGATGAGGATGACAATGATGGTGATGGTGATGCAAGGGGGATAAAGGTACATGTATGCAAATCATGAGGGAAAAATGGTTGATGAACCATGTACAAGAAAGAGTTTCCTAGTGAACAGATGGATACAGCATTGGCAACCCATGTATTTTGGTGGATAGCTACTCTTTTATATGGACTGCAGTAATGTTCTTGTGTTGCAGGTACAAGATAATGGTGGATATTTGCAACTGAATTTGGCATTTGTAGCATAATGTGTGGCGATTAATTGGTGATTGTCCTCTTATTCAATTTCTCATATGTTAAAATAGAAACTATTGGGACCGATGTACATGACTGAGTAAAAATATTAATGGAGATTTCTTTGGCAAATTGGAGATTTGAATTTGTAGAATTCCAAATGATTTCATGCAATGGTAGGTTCCCAGAATGGTAGCAGCAGTGGGCTGCCCACTTTTTTTACCAAGATATGAAAAACAAAGGAATGAAAGGAACTACGAGCTGGAAGCAAACTTCTCATTAGGTGGTTGTATGCAAATCAAAACACAACTTTTATTTCTGTGATGGATGTCATGGTTAGAAGGGTTGAAAAAAGGGATCAAGTCATATTGAAGAATTTGTAAAAAAAATATATGATGTGACAACCTCAGCTGTGCATTTGGAGATTATACAAAAAGTTGTAGGCAATTGTGGGTTGCAGTGCCTAGGATTTTCTTAGCATTAGCAACATTCAAGGAGGGAAAGTACCTTTTATTTTTCATGCATGCAACGGTTTGATAATCTTTAGAAATTTTTATATATGGCTTATGATATGATGTGAAAGGAAATAGGAGAAGAAGCATACTATGAAGTTATATTTTTGAATGATAGTTCAAGATTGTTTGAAACATCAATAGTCATGTAAGGTCCTTATGCTTGAGTCTAAATATCCTCAAAAATTGATGAAGTCAAATATCAAGTCCACTTAAAGCCATGTTTTATACATAGTCAAATCAAGTTGAAAATTGGAAATTGTGGATGTAAAAGAGCCAATGTAAATTTAGAGTCAAGTGCAAGTGTGGTTGAAGTTATGTAATGAAGTTTTGTTTATGTAGTAAAGTCAATGTCAAGTTAATGGTGAAATTCAAAGGCAAATTGAAGTGATGGAGCATATAGAAGATTTGCATCTTGAGAGTCAAAATCAAATTGAGAGTCTATGAAATGTTTAATAGTGAAGAAGGGTGCATGATCAGTTGAACCTGACACCCTAACAAATGATGTCAAGTCATGTCATAAGTTGAATTCGGGTTGAGATTTTGGAGTCAAAATTTAAAGTAAATTTAAAGTCATTTGAATTGTCAAAGTCAAGTTAAGTCATGTCATTGATGCGTCAATTAATTTTTCCAAACCAAAGTCATAGGTATCTTGTTGGTTTTTGCGCAACTCGACAAGAAACATATTTTTGTAAGCATGTGATTGCTAATGCATGAAGGATATTGTAGGTGTCTTGATGGATGGAGGCGTCCCTCCTACAAGAAACAATTTTATGCAGGTACAGTTCAGAAGATTCAGATGAAGAAGAGAAGAAGACTTCATGAATGAAGCAAACAAATAAAGAATGATGAATAAGCAGATGAAAGAAGAAAGAGAAATGCAAGCAAAAGAAGATTGATGCAGAAAGAGAAAAGGATGCAAACTTCAAGATACAAAGAGATTTGTGGTAAAACCCTACAACAAGAAAGTTGTAACAGAAAGAAAAACAACTTCCATTTGTGGCTGGGTACAAGTTGTTGAGAAAGCTCCACAATCGTAATGTGGGTAAGAGTTGTCTAGAGAAATGAGCAAGTGAAGCTCTTGAGAGAAAGTGAGAAGGTGCATAAGCCTATAACTATGGCAGTTGAGGAACAAAGGAAGCTCAAAAGGTTCCCAAGGAGAAACCAGAAATACCAAGAGGCCAGGCTCAGGAGGAGAAGCTTGGTAAGGTATATTGTAGAAAGGTGAAACAGAATTGTTACTGCATAGGCTATTTGTAGCTCACAGTGAGCATGGAGAATCTCACGGAGAAAGAGAGGAGAATGACTATGGATAGTCAGGTAAAGGGTTCAAAAGAAAGCCACAACAAAGAGAAAGAAGATATGGACTCCAATGAGAGGGAAAGTTGAAATAGAAGGATTCATATGCATGAACAATAAGAAGCAAGAGGTGAGAGGAAATGACAAAAAAAAGGATGCAAGGAAAGAAAAAGGAAGAAGTGACAGAAGATGGACACAAGAAAACATCAGAATTGAAGCGACAAAAGTGTGAAGAACAAAGAAGTAAGCAAAGCAAGGTATAATTAAAAGTATTGTGTGATTTGAGATGTAGATAAAATAAATCCATGAATAATAACATCCATAAGAAGTTTAATGGTCCTTGGGTAATGTATTAATGATGGTCTTAGTCTTATGTTTTTCCTAAGTTGAAATGAAAGTGTAAGTACCTAATGTAAGCCAAGTGAGACATGTATTCCCCATAATTTGTTAAAGTTCGTGGTGCTCTAAAAACCACCTTGTAATGTATGGTTTGTGGTTAGTTGAAACCACTAGTGTAGTCATGAGAAATAATTTTCTCAACTATAGGCAGTCAGGAGGATTTCAAGTCACAAAAAATGGACTTGAGTAAGTTGAGCATGAAAAGGATATTACAAGTCATGAAAAAGGGGCTTGCATGGAACACTATGAAACTGAAGTTTGCGAGATGACAGGGAACTCAGGGAAAGAGTTCATGAAGAATTTTGTTCCTTGGGATTCTGATGAAGGAGCATAGAGAGCATGGTTACGGGTATGTTGAAAACCCAAGATGAGGATGGTGATGCAAGGGGAATAAAGGTACATATATGAATATCATGATGGAAAACCGGTTGATGAACCATGTACGAGAAAGAGTTTACTAGTGAATCGGTGGATACAACGGTTGGTGAGCCATGTGTTTCGGTGGATGGCCACTATTTTATATGGATTTCAACAATGTTCTTGTGTTGCAAGTACAAGATGAAAGAAGACAAAATAAAATCGAAGTTGAAGATAAAAGAACGATAAAGGCAAAGATGGAAAAGATACCAGTTTAATGAAGAATACTCATTTAAGGGACATGGAGGATTAATTCCTACTTGTAATGATTAATAATATGATTATTGTAATGTGGTAGACTTATTCTAGAAAGTCTATGTAGGAATAAGAGATGGAGAGAATTGATTAAATATAGGGATGAAGATTGTTGAGAAAATCATGGAGAGATCATAGGACATAGTTAAGGAGATATTGTTGGAAATAGTTGAGGAAATAGTTAAACTAATTTTCCAATTATGATGCATTTGTTATGGTCACCTCATATTATATAAAGGGACCATTTGTATAATAATGTAACATTGGGAAATGATTGTTTAATAAAATTTCCCCTTTGGGGGATTGGAGAACATACCTCCATTGTCTTTGCTTTGCATAGTGTAGTGTACGTGTTTTTATTTTCCACTGGGCCTCTGAACCCATCAAGGGACAACAAAAACTTGTTTTTCCTAGGGATTAGGTATCTCTTCAAATAATAAAACAAAGGCATATGCATTGTGGAAAGGACTCAACATTTCCAAATACATAGGTGTGTGTTCAATCAAGGTGATCAGAGACTCTAGGACTATCAATCATATGGTCAAAAAGACTTTGCCCGGAGATAAGTTTCTAACCTCAATCCTAGATCCAAGTAGAAAAATGGAAGGCTTCTTCTTAGATATACAATACTATCATGTTCTTTGAGAACATAACAAAGAAACAAGTAGATGGGAAAAAAAGGATCAAACCAAAAGGAGTGGGAGGGTGAGTGCAAGCTAATGATGGTCTCTCATGATGCGTTAGTGGCAATGCAAACCTAGAAAAACAACAATATGTTAACTTGGAGGGATTACTCAAGGTAATTTTACAATGAATTTGAATATGGTGTAAGAAGATGAAACATTGGAAATTGAATTAGCTTTCCGAATAGACAACTTTTATTCATAGAAATTGTGAATAACTATGTCAATTGATTTTTTCTAATAGTGGTATCTTATTTTTTCAACAAAATATAAGGTATATGTTTTTGTTTGTGCGGGTGTTGAGTACCTTAACGATGGAATTTCATTCCAAAAACTTGTATACTTGTAAAGAAATCGTTTTTCTTGTGCCGTGTATTTTTTGAAAATTTATAATATTAACTTTATATTTTTTTTTAATTATCAAAGTCAACATATCCATGAAATTACAACGTCTTTTGTTTGTGTAGGCTAAGAGGGTCTTAACATGATCAAAACAATTTATTTTTTTTAGATCGTAGATATCGGTTTCCTCTAGTGTCGCATATAACTCATTCAAGAAATGGTTAAGTCGAAAAAAAATTATAATAGAAATAAGAGAGGTGTGTATTCTAGGATTTTGATATATGTCAAGACAAAAATAGATTAAAAATAGTAAACATTATTAATTTTAAAAAAAAATTGTATATTTAAAATCTACACGGCCAACTCTATATGTGCCTATAGTTTCGTCAATAACTAAATTGTGTAGTCTATAGAAAAATAACGTCAAAAACAAAGATATGGAGAGGAATTCATAAAAATTGAGGTTTTTATGTATTTGCAGACCGAACCACTAGGTTTGTCATCCCAAACCTAAATCTGAGGCAACCAACTCAGCAAACATGTATGCTAGATTTGTCACTCCCGCTCGAAGAAAAAAAATGAAATTCAAATAATGTGCACATGCTTTAGGAATGAGTGCGTGTTCTTGAAGTGTGTGTGTGCATTCCTAAAGCACACATGCATTCCTAAAGAACACATGTGTTCCTAAAGCATGCACGTGTTCCTAAAGCATGTGTGTTATTAGCAACAAGAATGTGTGTGTGTTCCTGTTAACACAAATAAATTCCCTCTCTCT
>ML800571.1:35121-49338 GCA_009831015.1 Picea engelmannii
GGGGAAGGGAGAGAGAGGGAATGGGAGGGGAGGGAGAGGGCGAGTGTGAGTGAGAGATGAAAATAGAGGGAAGGAAGGAAAAAGGGAGGGAGAGAGACTGTGGCACTAGGGGATCAAGTAGGGAAGGGGAGAGAGAGAAAGAGGGGAAGGGAGAGAGAGGGAATGGGAGGGGAGGGAGAGGGCGAGTGTGAGTGAGAGATGAAAATAGAGGGAAGGAAGGAAAAAGGGAGGGAGAGAGACTGTGGCACTAGGGGATCAAGTAGGGAAGGGGAGAGAGAGAAAGAGAGGAAGGGAGAGAGCAAGGTAAAGAGAGAGATGGGAGAATAGGTGGGGAGAGACAATGCAATATTCCTGACACAATATATTATGCAAAACAAAAAATATCTAGTAAGCAATGATAGAATAATAATGATATATCCAGAAAAATATCAGAAGAGCACCAAAATAACACCAGAATAATCACCAGGAAGAGTAACTTTGTAACCCACCCAACCCCTAAGTACCCTTTCTAGGGATGGGGCATCAAATTTTCGCTCATTTTAATCGTCTTGAATCCCCTTTTGGAGGTTTCCAACATCTTCTACTCAACCATAAATCTCTAACAACTACTACCAGACTCAAAACCGAGCTTCAGATTGCAAGTTATGGCCTCCCAAAGTTCTTTGGGAATTATCAGACATGGGCCATGTAGCACCCACATGGCTCCACCTCATTCGTACCGTCCCCAAGTTCCTACATCCACGGTGGAGGTTCATCCACCATCCAATCCAACAGCGGAACATGGTCTTCATTTAACACATGAGCTAGAGGGAAGTTCGGCACCCAATGCTTCAGCATTGAACGTCCCTTATCCTTTATGCATGCCTATCCTCCAGATTATAGAATTTATGAACTCTCTAAGGAACCCAAAATCTTGCCACGTGGCTTCGGCCTTTGGGCCTTTCGGCTTATCCTCAATACTACACCCCAAACCTCTGGAGTCCAGAAGTCCCGAACTCCCGAAGGGTCCACCCTCGCACGTGGTGACGTACTAGAAACGGAGGCAAGTACAGGTGGATCCTGAATACTCCTCTCTCCAAATGGACCAAGTAAGCAGGTGCTAGGGGTGACACGCGGCAAGATAGAGATGACACATGGCCCCTACATGGAGTGACATGTGTCACATTTTAATGGGCACGTAGGGTCTGTGAAACGTATGAAACCAGGTGACATGTGGCATGTCACCCTGGGTGACATCAGTGTGCCACATCACTCTGGACTGATAACCTTCCAAGCCTTTTGATCTCACGGTCAAGGTGTGTCCATGTAACCCTTGGATCTATGGCCTCCGTTACTTTGTAAATTCAGCATTTGGGGAATCTGTGGTGTGACTTCCTCCTTTCTCCCGGAGTGGTCAACTTTGGGATGACCCTGGTCTAGATCTAATGGTCAGGGGAGATCCCAAAGGGTCCCTAGATCTACGGTTCGTGTTAATTTGCAGCTCCAAAATTCGGGGGTTTTGGTATTAGGACAGCTTTGTTCCCCTGAAATCGTACTTCACCAAAGTGCTGACTACGGTCTACATCCAACGGATAGGAGGGATCCCTATGCATTCTCAAATTGATGGTTCATGTCACTTTGTAGCTTTGGCATTCGGGATTTCTACCCGCTCCATACTCCTTTTCCCCCAAAGTAAGACTTCGTCGAAGTGTTGTACGTGGGTCCCTCCACTTGTTGATCGAATGGTTAAGAGGGGTTCTCAACGGACTCCTCAGATCTACAACTCATAACAATTCATAACTCTGGTGTTCGAGGAATTTGGTGCTATCACACCTCAATTCTCCTGAAGTAGGATTTCGTCAAAGTGTTGTACATGAGTCCCTCTGCTCGATTGATCATACGGTTAAGAGGAACTCTCAACGAACTCCCCAGATCCACAGCTCAAATCAATTTGTAACTCACGCATACAGGGAATTTGGTGTTATCACACCTCAGTTCTCCCGAAGTAGGACTTTGCCAAAGTTACCTCGACGTGGATCCAACGACCAAGGGGACTCTCGAATATCCTTGGATCTATGGGTCGTGTTACCTCGCAATTGATGAATGGATCAAGGTTTAACAATGGGGCAGGTCTATCTGCCATGGTTAGGGAGACCGCTAGGCACCAGTCAACCTCGTGGGTAACCATAACAATCAGTTTTCTTTGGCTAGTTTACAAATGGTAAGGTCAAAACACTCTAGAGCTCCGAACTCCCAAAGTTCTGAAGCTAGAAAGGCTTAGCTCCTTCCGGGCCTAGCATGGGTTTCTGAGACCTTGGTCACATGGGTCATTTGAAAACTCTTGTGGGATACGCACTAATCTCTTATCTGTGATTTGGTTAAGGAAACAGACATGAGCCCTTGGTCACATGAGTGAAAGGTTTGAAGGAGGCGTCCTCCTTCCATAGGGTTTGAACTTAGTATTCCCACGAGGGTAGATTTTAGAGGCCGACGGGACTTAAGCATCCCAGTAAATCCTTCCACGACACTCTTGCAGACTTACATCCCATAGCTCTCTAGTTGCTAAGTTGAGGCAAGAAGAAGGCCGCTCGAAAGCATGGGTTCACTGAGAGACAGTACATATTTCTACTTTAATCATTCAATACATAATCTCAGTCATAGACATATAAATGTATTCAATCATCATTTCCATTTCAATACACAGGGTATCAAAATACTTATCAAAAAACCAGAATTCATGAAGTGATTTCTGAAAAGGGGTGTTTGTTTCCACCCAACCATAGGCACAGCCACTCCTGAATCAGATTTACCACTAGCCACCCTCAAGCTAGACCACGATGCTCTGAGAAAGACTCTTTCCTCTTACTCAACGATAGTCAGGGATGGAGATTAGTCTTGTCCTCCCACATGATCTTGGCCACTGGTTTTCTCTTTACCAAGAAAGGAGGTATGCATGAGTACTTCCACAGTCACTCATCAGCCCTGTTTGTCAGCTTGGAACAAAAACCCTGCCAACAGCTCCTTGCACCTAGAACGAGCTTATTTTCCAATTCTTCCTTGAACCAGAGAGCTGCAAGCACTCTTTTCTGTTCTCGAGATTGGTCTTTCGACTCTACCTCCTTCGTGCAGATCTGCCTCTGCCCACGAATTACCTCTTTTCTTACCTTTCTCAGCAAGGTTGTGTGGGTCTGAATCCCCAGCTCATTGTCAAGTTTGGAAGTCTTACAGATGGGTACTCTGCCCCATCTCCTCATTAACTCTTGAGGAGGACTCTCCCAACTACTAGTCTGACTGGTAATTCATTTCTGGGTCAGAGGGTTGTTCTGGGTATGAGTCATTAAATCCAGTAAGGTATTGGTTTGGTGGGTCATCTCAACCATTTTTGGTTCCCCTCACCATCTCTCTCATAGCACCATGGTCTATCTTGGCAAACCCCCCTTTCAGCATTTATGCAACACTTATCCATTTTCTATTAATAACATAAAATACATACATTGACCTTTTATACAAAAAGGTCCATCAAATCCAACATTTACACATATCTAGTCTGCCATAGTCTCTTGGCCAATTGTAGTTATATTTACAAACTAGGGAAAAAAGAGGTATTGAAATCCCCTCCCCCTTAAAGAAACATTGTCCTCAATGTTCTATCTGTCGATGTGCTCTGTATGGACAGAAGTAAACAAAAATGGGTATGCATGTTTCATGGCATCCTCCATTTCCCATGTAGCTTCATCTGGACCAAAGTGTTTCCATTGCACCTTGACCCATACAATGGTTCTACTCCTGAGTGGGGTTTCCTTCCTGTCTATTATGCATTGTGATTCTGGCAGGAATTCTCCCTCTGGTTCCACCTAAATCACTGACCAGTCAATTATATGATTAGAATCATGTACATATTTCTTCAATAATGAAACATGGAAAACATTATGTGCCTTCACTATGGGAGGAAGCACTAATTTATATGTTGCAGGTCCCACTCTATCCAAAATTTCAAAGGGTCCACAATACCGCAGTGCCAGCTTGGCACAAGCTCCCATTCTCAAGGAGATTTTCCTAGGTCTATCTCGTAGATACACATGATCCCCTATTTTGAACTCTCTCAGAGTCCTTTTTCAGTCGGCATAACTTTTATGTCTATCCTGAGCCACTTTTAGGTTTTGTTTTATCTGAAGTACTTGTTGTTCCATTTCTTTTAGCATATCTGGCCCAATTGTAATTCTGTCTATTGGGTTATCCCAGTTGATTGGAATCTTGCATTGTCTACCATAGAGGGCCTCAAAAGGGTTCATCTTCAATGAGTCTTGATAGCCATTGTTGTAGGCAAACTCTACCAGTGGTAGGTAGTCTTCCCACTTCTTAGGCTGATGCATTACATGCATCCTTAACATGTCCTCTAACACTTGGTTTACTCTCTCTGTATGTCCATCAATTTGAGGGTGATAGGTTGTACTAAATAGCAATTTGGTTTCAAAACCAGCAAACAAAAATTTCCAAAATCTTGAAGTAAATTTTGTATCTCTGTCAGATATGATCTCCTTAGGCATGTTGTGCAGCCTAAATATTTCTTTCATGAAAATACTGGCAATATCTATTGCCTTGCAAGTTGACTTGACTGGAATGAAGTGAGCAGTCTTGCTCAATCTGTCCCCCACTACCATGATGGTGTCATTCTGTTTGGCCGATTTTGGTAATCCTATGATGAAATCCATGGAGATGGTTTCCCAGTTCCATTATGGAAATTGGTAGGGGCATCAAAAGTTATGTTGGATGTCGATGTTCTGCCTTAACTTGCTGACATTCTATACACTTAGCTAAGTAATCAGCTATGTCATTTTTCAGTCTGGGCCAATAAAATAGTTTCCTAGTGGTCGTGATCATTTTCTGATAAACAAGATGACCAGTATATGGTCTTTTGTGTAGTTCATCCATTATGAACCTCTTCAAGTCGTCACAATTCGAAATATACAACTTGCCTTTGTAAGTTAACATACCATCATTCAACAATTGATAGCCCTCATACTTCAGCCCTGTCGGCTCTTTCCTTAGGTATGATGTCACGGTCTTGAAAAATGCATTTGTTTCTTGTGCAATTTTGACTCTTTCCTTGACGTTCGTTTCACAGGTGCTTATAGTTGTCAGGTGAATCACTTTCATACTTCGGTTAAGGGCATCGACCACCCTATTTTATTTTCCCTTGATATGTTTGATTTCAAAATCAAACTCACTAAGGAGAGTCATCCATCTAGCTTGTCTAGCATTAAGTTTTGGTTGATCAAGCATATATCTCAACCCACTATGGTCTGTCATAAGCACAAATCTCCTACCTAGGAGGTAATGGCTCCACATTTTTAAAGCATGTACTATGGCAGCCAACTTCATATCGTGGGTCACGTAATTGACTTCATGATCATTCAGTTTTTTGGATTCGTAGCAAATCACATGTCCTTCTTGCATGAGGACTCCTCTGAGCCCTTCCTTACAAGCATCTATACACACAAGGAAGTCCTTGTTTGGGTCTGCAATCTTCAGCACGGGTGCATTGGTTAGAAGGTATTTCAACTCTTGAAATCTTTCTTTACATTCTCATGTCCAAATGAATTTAACTCTCTTTTTTTGAAGGGAGGTGATTGGGAAACCGATCTTGGATAATCCCTTTATGAACCTTCTATAGTATCCTACTAGGCCCATAAAAGGATCTGACATCAGATATATATTTTGGGGTAGGCCAATCCATAATGGCTTTGATCTTGTCAGGATCAACTGCCACTCCTTCTTCAAAAATTATGTGGCCTAAGTAATGGACTTGTTTCTAGAAAAAGTCACACTTACTAAACTTAGCATAGAGTTGATGCTCTCTTAACACTTGAAGCACTAGTTTGAGATGTTCTTTATACTCTTCCTTATTCTTGGAATAGATTAGGATGTCATCAATGAAGACCAACACAAATTTGTCTAAGAATGAATTGAGTACATTATTCATCAAGCACATAAAAGTGGTTGGTGCATTGGTTAGCCCAAATGGCACCACCACAAATTCATAGTGACCATATCTTGTCCTAAAGGTTGTTTTGTGGATGTCTTCTTCGTTAATTCGGACCTGATGGTATCCAGACCTCAAGTCAATCTTGGAGAAAATTGTAGCACCGCTTAATTGGTCAAACAAGTCATCGATCCTTGGCAAGAGACACTTATTCTTGATGGTCATGTTATTGAGTTGTCTATAGTCTATGCACAATATGAGTGTGCCATCCTTCTTTTTCACAAACAAAACTGGTGCTCCCCATGGAGACACACTAGGCCAAATGTAGCCTTTGTCCCACATCTCCTTTAGTTGTAGCCTGAGCTCAACTAGCTCTAGTGTACTCATTCTATAGGGTGTTCTAGACATTGGCACCACTCCTGGTACGAATTCTATTGAAAAATCAATATTCCTCCTTGGAGGTAGACCTGGTATCTCTTCTAGAAACACATCTATATACTCTCTTAATATGGGATGGTCCTCTAGTCCTAGTTTGTTGTCCTCAATAGAGTCCAACACTTGTATTGCATAAAAAGGACATCATTTTCTGCAATACTTCTTCACTTGAAGGGTTGATACTTGTCTCACTGAGACATGCTTTTGGATCCCTTGTAGGGTTACCTTTCCCCTTTCTTCATCTTCACACTCCAAAGTTTTATTGTAACAGTCCAACTTGGTTTTATGGGCAGCCAACCAGTCCAGCTTATGTTAATAAAGGTGAAATTTATTTTAATTTTTCATTTTTCATGTCCAGCTTGTTCTGTGATATACTTTTTGCACCCAACACTTCTGCCATATACATTTTGCACCCAACAATTATGGAATTGCGGGTTGGTGGAGTCGTGGGTTCACATGTTTCATTTTTCATGTCCAGGATGTTCTGTGATATACATTTTGCACCCAACACTTCCATCATATACATTTTGCACCCAACAATTCCGTCATATATTTATACGTTTTTAAATGTAAATTTGGAATTTTGGAATTTTGATTTTATTTATGATAATAAAGGTGAAATTTATTTTAATTTTTCATTTTTCATGTCCAACTTATTCCATGATATACTTTTTGCACCCAACACTTCCACCATATACATTTTGCACCCAACAAGTATAAACAATTATTTAAATTTTATTCAATATTATTTTTAACGTTTTTAAATGTAAATTTGGAATTATGGAATTTTGATTTTGTTTATGATAATAAAGGTGAAATTTATTTTAATTTTTCATTTTTCATGTCTAGCTTGTTCCGTGATATGCTTTTTGCACCCAACACTTCCGCCATATACATTTTGCACCCAACCATTACGGAGTTGCGGGTTGGCGGAGTCACGGGTTCACATGTTTCATTTTTCATGTCCATCATGTTCCGTGATATACATTTTGCACCCAACACTTTTGTCATATACATTTTGCACCCAACAATTCCGTCATATACATGAAACTGAGTAATTTATAGAATATCAATAGAAAAATGGAAAATGGAAAATGTGAACCCTCGAACAGACATTAATACTTTTTGATAAATTTCAAATAAAACTAATTCGGGAATACTAAATTATGCATGGATACCACATGTATTGCAACTTGCAACCCACCCATTTACTTCCATTCATAAACTATAAATTAAATTTATGATATCTATCGTGTAATATTAATATTAAATATAGTATTGATTATTAATATGTGATAATGTTTTGTTAAATTTTATTCAATTAATTATTCAAATTTATTTTTATTTTTCATGTCCAGTCTGTTCTGTGATATACATGTTAAGTAAACATTTAAGGCTCTAAGGCATGTAGGTAAACATTTGTGTTGTGTAAACATTTAAGAAAGAATGTGTGTGGCACGATTTGTGTACGTTAAGTACTTAATAATAATAAAAAATAGACAAACCTTGGATACGTTGGCAAATCAAACATTGGGATAAATTTAGCTAGCAGAAAATGCTAAGAAAAACATTCGAACTGATGCTAGCATTAATTCAGCTTCAAGAAATGCATAAAAATATATATGATTCAAAAATATGGTATACTATCAAAAAGTATGGATATGCTCACATATAAAACATTGGGAATTGTGAAGCGAGCAATAAGACCTCCAATATGTTATCCAATCAGATCATGACATACATGGTACTTTTTATTATATAAAAAGAAATGTTTTTTGTTCCCTAGTTCCAACATTAGATATTCTGCAAATATGTGTATGCAACATTAATCATCGATCCAAACCTCTACACTCTTTGAAGATATCAAGGTTTCTTCAATAGGTTTATATATAGGTTGTTGAGGACCAACATTCTTCTTTGCAACCATACATTTCCCATTATTCTAATCACGATCTAAGATTGATTTTCCATTTTGCAAGGCTTGGGTTTCCTTAATCGTCACTGGAAATGAAATGACTGCTCTCCTTAATAAGCACTTTCTAGAAAGTTTCCATATGAAGAAAAATGGCAGAAAACTACCTTACTAGTACTCGCATGAAAGCAAGTAAATTCACTGAAAGAAAAACCTAAACGAAATACAACAATCGCCAGGTGTGATGATTGAACAGTACCGCATTCAAATCTGACAAGTACTTCAAAAAATTGAATCTGATTTAGCTCTTTTTCTACCACACCAAGGCCTCTACAAAACTCACTGAAAGACAAATTTGAAACAAATGCAAATAGAGTGACTCAAAAAATTCACTAAAAACCAAATTTAAATCTATCTAACATTGCAACAAATTAAATATGAATTTTCCATTACTATATAATACAACGTCATATCTTCAGCCATAGCTCTATTTCTTGCAACAGATCCACTGAGACTTTATCACACTTCTTATACACCTATATAGAGCAGAGTTGTATAAATCTTATGTACTTGATTCGTTATGGTGTTCTAGAGATCCTTCTTGGGTCTTCCGAGCATGACATCAAAGTTTTTTTTCCTTATCAGGTTGGAATATGAAAAACATTAAAATTGTTGCATATTCTAGTAGTTGATGTTAATGTAAAGATTTTTCATTTGCAAGTCTTTGGGAAGTGTTCGTTCAAAATACTAGAATTGCTACTAGTTTTGCAGATGCCCAACCTGACCTATCTTAAAATGTTGTCTTATAAAGGAACTACTATATAGGCAAAGATGAGGATGATGATGATGGTGATGCAAGGGGAATAAAGGTACATGTATGCAAATTATGAGGGGAAAATGGTTGATGAACCATGTACAAAAAAGAGTTTCTTAGTGAACAGATATACAACGGTGGCAACCCATGTATTTTGGTGGATGGTTATTCTTCTATATGGACTCCAGTAATGTTCTTGTGTTACAGGTACAAGATAATGGTGGAAATTTGCAACTAAATTTGGCATTTGTAGCATAATGTGTGGCAATAAATTGGTGATTGTCCTCTTATTCAATTTCTCATATGTTAAAATAGAAACTATTGGGAACGATGTACATGATCAAGTAAAAATATTAATGGATATTTCTTTGGCAAATTGGAGATTTGAATTTGTAGAATTCTAATTGATTTCATGCAATGGAAGGTTCCCAGAATGGCAGCAGCAGTGGGCCGCCCACATTTTTTAGTGGGCCGCCCACATTTTTTACCAAGATATGAAAAGCAAAGGAATGAAAGGAACTACGAGTTGGAAGAAAACTTCTCATTAGGTGGCTCCATGCAAATGAAAACATAACTTTTATTTCTGTTATGGATGTCATGGTTAAAAGGGTTGAAAAAAGGGATCAATTCATATGAAGACTTTGTAAAAAATATATGATGTGACAACCTCAGCTATGCATTTGGAGATTATACAGAAATTTGTAGGTAATCGTGGGTTGCAGCGCCTAGGATTTTCTTAGCCATAAGCATAAGCAACATTCACAGAGGGCAAGTACCTTTTATTTCCTACATGCAACGGTTTGATAGTCTCTAGAAATTTTTATATATGGCTTATGATATGATGTGAAAGGAAATAGGGGAAGAAGCATAATGTGAAGTTATATTTTTGAATGATAGTTCAAGATTGTTTGAAACATCAATAGTCATGTAAGGTCCTTATGCTTGAGTCCAAATATCCTCAAAAATGGATGAAGTCAAAGATCAAGTCCACTTAAAGCCATGTTATACATAAGTCAAGTTGAAAATTGGAAATTGTGGATGTAAAAGAGCCAATGTAAAAGAGACAATGTAAATTGAGAGTCAAGTCCAAGTGTAGTTGAAGTTATGTAATGAAGTTTTGTTTATATAGTAAAGTCGATATCAAGTTAATGGTGAATTTCAAAGGCAAATTGAAGTCATGGAGCATATAGAAGATTTACATGTTGAGATTCAAAGTCAAATTGAGAGTCTACTAAATGTTTAATAGTGAAGATGGGTGCATGATTGGTGGAACCTGACACCCTAACAAATGATGTCAAATCATGTCATAAGTTGAAGTCGGGTTGAGTGTTTGGAGTCAAAACATAAAGTAAAGTTAAAGTTATTTGAATTGTCAAAGTCAAGTTAAATCATGTCATTGATGCATCAATTAAGTTTTCCAAACCAAGGTCATAGGTATCTTGTTGGTTTTTTTGCAACCCAACAAGAAACGCATTTTTCTAAGAATGTGATTACAAATGCATGAAGGAGATTGTAGGTGTCTTGTTGGATGGAGGCATCCCTCCTACAAGAAACAATTTTATGCAGGTATAGTTCAGAAGATTCAAATGAAGAAGAGAAGAAGACTCCATGAATGAAGCAAACAAATAAAGAATGATGAATAAGAAGATGACAGAAGACAGAGAAATGGAAGCAAAAGAAGATTGATGTAGAAAGAGAAAAGGATACAAACTTCAAGAGTCAAAGAGATTTGTGGCAGAAACCTACAACAAGAAAGTTGTAACAGAAATAAAAGAACTTCCAGCTGCGGTTGGGTAGAAGTTGTTGAGGCAGTTCCACAATCTCAATGTGGGTAAGAGTTGTCTAGATAAAGGAGCAAGTGAAGCTCTTGAGAGAAAGTGAGAAGGTGCAGAAGCCTATAAATATGGCAGTTGAGGAAAAAAGGAAGCTTAGAAGGTTCCCGAGGAGAGAACCAGAAATACCAAGAGGTTGAGATCAGGAGGAGAAGCTTGGTAATGTATATTGTAGCAAGGTGAAACAGAATTGTTATTTCATAGGCTATTCGCAACTTACGGTGAGCATGGAGAAGCTCACAGAGAAAGAGATGAGAATGACTATGGATAGTCAGGTAAAGGGTTCAAAAGGAAGCCACAACAAAGTGAAAAAAGACATGGACTCCGATGAGAGGGAAAGTTAAAATAGAAGGACTCATATGCATGAACAAAAAGAAGCAAGAGGCGAGAGGAAATGACAGAAACAAGGATGCAAGGAAAGAAAAAGGAAGAAGTGACAGAAGACGGACACAAGAAAACAGTAGAATTGAAGTGATGGAAGTGTGAAGAACAAAGAAGTAAGCAAAGCAAGGTATAATTAAAAGTATTGTGTGATTTGAGATGTAGATAAAATAAATCCATGAAGTATGACATCCATAAGAATTTTAATGGTCCTTGGATAATGTATTAATGATGGTCTTAGTCTTATGTTTTTCCTAAGTTGAAATGAAAGTGTAAGTACCTAATGTAATCCTAGTGAGACATGTATTCCCCACGGTTTGTTAAAATTCGTGGTGCTCTAAAAACCACCTTGTAATGTATGGTTCGTGGTTAGTTGAAACCACTGATGTAGTCATGAGAAAGAATTTGCTCAACTATGGGAAAAACCGTCGATTTGAGGCAATCCACATATGATAGAAACGTTGATCTGAGGCAGTCAATGGTATTTCAAGTCATGAAAAAGGGACTTGAGTAAGTTGAGCATGAAAAGGATATTACAAGTCATGAAAAAGGGGCTTGCATGGAAAACTATGAAACTGAAGTTTGTGAGATGACAGGGAACTCAGGGAAAGAGTCCATGAAGAATTGTGTTCCTTGGGATTCTAATGAAGGAGCATCGAGAGCATGGTTACGGGTATGTTGAAAACCCAATATGAGGATGATGGTGATGGTGATGCAAGGGGAATAAAGGTACATATATGTAGATCATGATGGAAAACTGATTGATGAACCATGTACGAGAAAGAGTTTACTAGTGAATCGACGGATACAACGGCTGGTGACCCATGTATTTCGGTGGATGGACACTCTTTTATATGGACTTAAACAATGTTCTTGTGTTGCAATACAAGATGAAAGAATACGAAGGAAGAAGACCAAATAAAATCTAAGTTGAAGATAAAAGGACGATAAAGGAAAAAATGGAAAAGATACCAGTTTAATGAAGAATACTCATTTAAGGGACATGAAGGAATAATTCCTACTTGTAATGATTAATAATATGATTATTGTAATGTGGTAGACTTATTCTAGAAAGCTATGTAGGAATAAGAGATGGAGAGAATTGATTCAATATAGGGATGAAGATTGTTGAGAAAATGATGGAGAGATTGTGGAGAGATCATAGGAGATAGTTAAGAAGATATTGTTGGAAATAGTTGAGGAAATAGTTAAACTAATTTCCCAATTATGATGTATTCGTTATGGTCACCTCATATTATATAAACGGACCATTTGTATAATAATGTAACATTGGGAAATGATTGTTTAATAAAATTTCCCCTTTGGGGGATTCGAGAACATACCTCCATTGTCTTTGCTTTGCATAGTGTAGTGTACGTGTTTTTTTTTTCCATTGGGCCTCTGAACCCATCAATGGACAACAAAAACTTGTTTTTGCTAGGGATTAGGTATCTCTTCAAATAGTAAACAAAGGCATATGCATTGTGGCAAGGAATCAACATTTTCAAAGTATAGGTGTGTGTTCGATGAAGGTGATCGGAGACTCTAGGATTATCAATCATATGGTCAAAAAGACTTTTCCCGGAGATAACCTTCTAGCCTCAATCCTAGATCGAAGTATACAAATGGAAGGCTTCTTCTTCGATATACAATACTAGCATGTTCTTTGAGAACATAACAAAGAAACAAGTAGATCTGAAAAAGAAGGATCAAACCAAAAGGAGTGGGAGGGTGAGTGCAAGCTAATGATGGTCTCTCATGACGTGTTAGTGTCAATGCAAACCTGGACAAACAACAATTTGTTAACTTGGAGGGATTATTCAAGGTACTTTTACAATGAATTTGAATATGGTGTAAGAAGATGAAACATAGGAAATTGAATTAGCTTTCCGAATAGACAACTTTTATTCATAGAAATTGTGAATAACTATGTTAAATTTGAATTTTTTTTTATAGTGGTATCTTATTTTTCCAACAAAATATATGGTATATGTTTTTGTTTGTGCGGGTGTTGAGTACCTTAACGATGGAATTTTGTTCCAAAAACTAGTATACTTGTAGAGAACCTGTTTTTCTTGTGCCATGTATTTTTTGGAAATTTACAATATTAATTTTATATTTTTTTTAAATTATCAAAGTCAACATATCCATGAAATTACAACATCTTTTGTTTGTGCAGGCTAAGAGGCTCTTAACATGATCAAAACAATTTATTTTTTTTAGATCGTAGATATTGGTTTCCTCTAGTGTCACATATAACTCATTCAAGAAATGGTTAAGTCGACAAAAAGTTATAACATAAATAAGAGAGGTGTGTATTCTAGGATTTTGATATATGTCAAGACAAAATAGATTAAAAATAGTAAACATTATTAATTTTAAAAAAAAAGTTGTATATTTGGAATCTACACAGCCAACTCTATCTGTGTCTATAGTTTCGTCAATAACTAAATTGTGTAGCCTATAGAAAAATAACGTTAAAAACAAATATATGGAGAGGAATTTATAAAAATGGAGGTTTTATGTATTTGCAGACTAAACCACTAGGTTTGTCATCCCAAACCTAAATCTGAGGCAACCAACTCAGCAAACATGTATGCTAGAGTTGTCACTCTCGCTCGAAAAAAAAAATTGGAATTCAAATAACACGCACACGCTTTAGGAACATGTGTTTGTTCTTGAAGTGTTTGTGTGTGTTCCTAAAGCACACACGTGTTCCTAAACTGTGTGCGTTATTAGAAACAAGAACATGTGCGTGTTCCTGTTAACACAAATAAATTTCCTCTCTCTCCTCCCCCCCTCTCCCTCCCTCCCTCTATCTTCCTCTCTTTCTCTCTGACCTCACTCTCCCTATCCCTCACTCAATTTATCTCCCCTCTCT
>ML800571.1:51541-70818 GCA_009831015.1 Picea engelmannii
GGGAGGATACAGGGAGTTAGAGAGAGACAAGGAGAGAGAGGTAAAGAGAGAAGGGGGGAGAAATGGGAAGGAAGAGAGAGGGAATGGGAGGGGAGGGAGAGGGATAGTGTGTGTGAGAGACGAAAATAGAGGGAAGGAAGGAAAAAGGGAGGGAGAGAGAGTGTGGTACTAGGGGATCAAGTAGGGAAGGGGAGAGAGAGAAAGGGAGGAAGGGAGAAAGCAAGGTAAAGAGAGAGATGGGAGAATATGTGGGAAGAGACAATGCAATATTCCCTATACAATATATTATGCAGAACAAAAAATATCTAGTAGGAAATGACAGAATAATAATGATATATCCAGACAAATATCAGAAGAACACCAGAATAACATCATAATAATCACCAGGAAGAGAAACTTTGTAACACACTCGACCCATAAGTACCCTTTCTAGGGATGGGGCATCAAATTTTTGCTGATTTTAATCATCTCAAATTCCCTTTTGGAGGTTTCCAACCTCTTCTACTCAACCATAACTCTCTAACAACTACTACCAGACTCAAAACCGAGCTTCGGATTACAAGTTATGGCCTCCCAAAGTTCTTTGGGAATTATCAAACATGGGCCACATAACACCCACATGGCTCCACCTCATTTGTACCATCCCCAAGTTCCTACATCCACGAGGGAGGTTCGTCCACCGTCCAATCCAAAGACGGAACATGGTCTTCATTCAACACATGAGCCAGAGTGAAGTTCGGTGTCCAGTGCTTCGGCACTGAACATCCCTTATCCTTTATGCATGCCTATCCTCCGAAGTCCTAAATTTTTGAACTCTTGAAGGAGCCCAAAATCTCACCACATGGCTCTAGCCTGTGGGCCTTTTGGATTATCCTTGATACTACACCCCAAACCTCTGGAATCCCAAAGTCTCGGACCCCCAAAGGGTCCACCCTCGCACGTGGTGACGTACTAGACATTGAGGTGAGTACAGGTGGATCTCGAATACTCCTCCTTCCAAATGGACCAAGTAAGTTGGTGCTAGGGGTGACACGCGACAAGGCAGAGATGACATGTGGCCCTTAGAGGGAGTGACATGTGTCACGTTTTAATGGGCACATAGGGTCTCTGAAACGTATGAATCCAGGTGACATGTGGCATGTCAACCGTGGGTCCACATCACCCTGGGTGATGCCAGTGTGCCACATCACCCTAGACTAATAACCTTCCAAGCCTTTTGATCTCATGATCAAGGTGTGTCCACGTAACCCTTGGATCTACAGCCTCCATTACTTCGTAACTTCGGCATTCGGGCGATCAGTGGTGTGACTTCCTCCTTGCTCCCAAAGTGGTCAACGTCAAGATGACCCTGGTCTAGATCTAACTGTTTGGGGAGATCCTGAAGGGTCCCTAGATCAATGGTTTTTATTAATTCACAGATCCAAAATTCGAGGGTTTTGGCATTAGGACAGCTCTGTTCCCCCGAAGTCGAACTTCGTCGAAGTGGTGACTATGGTCTAGATCCAACGGAAAGGAGGGATCTCGATGCATTCTAAAAATGATAGTTCATGTCACTTCGTAACTTCGGCATTCGGGATTTGTACCCACTCCACACTCCTTTTCCCCTGGAATAAGACTTCGTCGAAGTGTTGTACGCGGGTTCCTCCACTGGTTGATCGAACAGTTAAGAGGGATTCTCAACAGACTCCCCAAATCTACGGCTCATAACAATTCGTAACTCTAGTGTTCAGGGAATTTGGTGCTATCACACCTCAGTTCTTCCGAAGTAGGATTTCATCGAAGTGTTGTACACGAGTCCCTCCGCTCAGTTGATCAGACAATTAAGAGGGACTCTCAACAGACTCCCCAGATCCACGACTCATATCAATTTGTAACTTTAGCATTCAGGGAATTTGGTGCTAGCAAACCTCAGTTCTCCCGAAGTAGGACTTTGTCAAAGTTACCTTGGCATGGATCCAACATCCAAGGGGACTCTCGAATATCCTCGGACCTGTGGCTCGCGTTACCTCGCTATTGATGAATGGATCAAGGTTTAATGGTGGGGAAGGTCTATCTTCCACGGTTAGGGAGACCGCCAAGAATCGATTAGCCTCATGGGTAACCGTAACAATCAGTTGTCTTCGGTCAGTTTACAAATAGTAAGGTCGAAACACTCCAGAGATCTGAACTCTCAGAGTCCCGAAGTCAGGAATGCTTAGCTCCTTTCAGGCCTAGTGTGGGTTTCTCAGACCTTGGTCACATGTGTCCTTTGAAAACTCTCGTGGGCTACACATTAATATCTTAGCTATGATTTGGTTAATTAAACGGGCATGAGCCCTTGGTTACATGAGTGAAATTTCTAAAGGAGGCATCCTCCTTCCATAGGGTTTGAATTTAGTATTCCCACGAGGGTAGATTCTAGAGGACAACAAGACTTAAGCATCCCAGTAAATCCTTCCCCGACTGATCCGGATTTATGTAGGAACACAATGAAATATAGAAATACACATAAACGTGGAGATGCAGCAGAAATAAGACTTCATTTCATTAATAACAAATGACTGAAATATGCTTACAGACAGAATGGAAATAAACTAGCTAGGGTGTTGGTAAGGTCTATCTTCCACGGTTAGGGAGACCGCCAAGAATCAATTAGCCTCATGGGTAACCGTAACAATCAGTTGTCTTCGGTCAGTTTAAAAATAGTAAGGTCGAAACACTCTAGAGATCTGAACTCTCGGAGTCCCGAAGTCAAAAATGCTTAGCTCCTTTCAGGCCTAGCGTGGGTTTCTCAGACCTTGGTCACATGTGTCCTTTGAAAACTCTCATGGGCTACGCATTAATATCTTAGCTGTGATTTGGTTAATTAAACAGGCATGAGCCATTGGTTATATGAGTGAAATTTCTAAAGGAAGCATCCTCCTTCCATAGGGTTTGAATTTAGTATTCCCACGAGGGTAGATTCTAGAGGACAACAAGACTTAAGCATCCCAGCAAATCCTTCCCCTACTGATCCATATTTATATAGGAACACAATGAAATATAGAAATACACATAAACACAAAGATGCGGCGGAAATAAGACTTCATTTCATTAATAACAAATGACTGAAATATGCTTACAGACAGAATGGAAATAAACTAGCTAGGGCGTTGGTAGCTTATCTCTGAGAAGAGATGTGGCTGCTACTCGCATCCGTGAGAAGATGATTACAATGAGGCTCTAGAGTCCTTTTTACAATAGATGAGAATGCCAAAATTCATAGACATCCAAAAACCTAAACCTAGGAGATGAAGCGCCAAAAGTCATGTGGGCCCCGTTTGGGTAAGTGAGTACATCAACTTCCCGGGGTCGTAACTTTTGCATACGATCTCTGTTTTAGGCGTGTGATAGCTCGTTGGAAAGGTATCATCGAGGAGATTCATTTTGGGGGCTCAATCATGCCTTTGGCTGTCATTGAGAACCTCAATCTCAAAAAACCTTCATTTAGGCCCTCAAAATGGCCCCGGAAGTTAAAACCTGCTAAAAATAGTAAATTGACAAAATTGCCAGAAAACTGTTTTGAGCCAGTCGGAAAAGGTGGGTGGCCACCGATAACCACCTGGATCACTGACACTCTTGCAAACTTACATCCCATAGCTCTCTAGTTGTTAAGCTGAGGCAAGTAGAACGCCATTCAAAATCATGGGTTCACTAAGAGACAATACATATTTCTAATTTAATCATTCAATTCATAATATCAGTCATAGACATATAAATATATTCAATCATCATTTCCATTTCAATACACAGGGTATGAAAATACTTATTAGAAAACCAGAATTCATGAAGTGACTGCTAAAATGGGTGCTTATTTCCACTGAACCATAGGCACAACCACTCATGAATTGGATTTACCACTGGCCACCCCCGAGCTAGACCATGATGCTCTAAGAGAGACCCTTTCTTCTTACTTAGTGATAGTCAGGGACGAAGGTTACTCTCCTCCTCCCATGGGATCTTGGCCACCGGTTTTCTCTATACCAAGAAAGGAGGTCTGCACGAGTACTTCCACAGTCACTTGTCAACCTCGTTCATTAGCTTGGAACAAAAACCCTTCCAACAACTCCTTTCACCCAGAATGAGGTTTTTTCCCAGTTCTTCCTCGAGCTAGAGAGTTGCAAGTGCTCTTTTATCTTCTCGAGATTGGTCTTTCCACTCTACCTCCTTCATGTAGATCTGCCTCCTTTGCATAGATCTTCCTCTGCCCACGAATTACCTCTTTTATTTCCTTCCTTAGCAAGGTTGTGTGGGTCTGAATCCTCAGCTCATGGTTAGGTCTGGAATTCTTACATATGGGTACTATGCCCCATCTCCTCATTAACTCTTAAGGAGCACTCTCCCAACTACCAATTTGACTCGTAATTCATTTATGGGTCAAAGAGTTTTTCTGTTTTTGAGTCATTCAATCCAGTAAGGTATTGGTTTGGTGGGTGTCATCTCAACCATTTATGTTTCCCCTCTCCATCTCTCTCATAGCACCATGGTCTATCTTGGCAAACCCCCCTTTCAGCAGTTATGCAACACTTATCCATTTTCTATTAATAACAGAAAATACATACATAGAACTTTTATACAAAAAGGTTCATCAAATCCAACATTTACACATATCTAGTCTGCCATAGTCTCTTGGCCAGTTATAGTTATCTTTACAAAGTGGGGGAAACATGGGTATTACACACTTTATTATGATAGCAATGTTCACTTGCCTCTTTGAGGGGGAAAAATCCAGCAGAGCAGAGATCTATTACTATAATCTCCAAGACAATATATCCAATGCCTCCTACTCTTATTTATACTAATTCTACCTTATAAGGAAACTTATAGAGGAAGATATTTCTAGAAGCGGAAGCTTCTATTAGGTCTTCTTACATTGACTTATTCTTCTTTATTTATTAGGCCTTATTAATTGATGTCAGCCTTTATTACATAGGAAACATATCCTACAAACTAATGACCCATGGAGAGGGGTTAGGATCGGATCCTAACATGCCCTCCCCCTTCAAAAGCAACATTGTCCTCAAGGCTACAAGTGGGAAAACTATTGAAGTATGGTTGTGGGTTCCTAGGCCGCCTCCTCTGGTTTTATGTCCTTCCACTTGATCAACACTTCCATGATAGTGCAGCCACACAACTAACATCCATGATTATTGAGGACTGCTTCTGGTTGGAGCCACGTGGAACCTTCTTCATCTAATTCTGGCAGGATGGTTTGGACTCTACAATTCTGTCCCACCACTTTCTTCAGATAGAAAACATGGAACACCAGATGGATTTTGGAAGTAGTAGGAAGGGACAATTTGTAAGTCGCATAACCAATACGCTTGATGATCTGGTAGGGTCCATAAAACTTGGTTTCAATTGGTGATGTCCCTGATCTTTGAGAGATGTTTGATTGTAAATTTGGAGCCTGAGAAACACCTGATCACCTTCTTGAAAAACCATTTCTAAATGATGTTGGTCTGCTTATTGCTTCATGCGATTTTGGGCCATGTGGAGGTTATCCTTCAAAGTCTCTAGAGTGGCAGTACAACCTTGCATCATTGTATCAATAGATTGGACCTCGGATGTACCAGGAATATAGGTAATGATTGTCAGTGGCTTTTGGCCATACACTGCTTCATATGGGGTCATTTTAGTGGTTGTATGATAGGAAGTATTGTACCACCATTTGGCCAGAGGAAGCCACTCCACCTACTAGTGTTGTTTGTCTAAGAAAAATAGTGCAAGTAGGTTTCCAAACATTTGTTGACTACTTATGTTTGGTCGTCAAACTGGGGGGTGATAATTTGTACTCATGTTCAGTTGGGTGCCCTACAATTCAAACAACTCTTTCCAAAATGTGTTGGTGAAAGTTGGGTCACGATCATAGACAATAGAGGTTGGCATGACATGTAGTTTGAAAATATGATCAAGGAAGACTTGTGCTATGAGTGTCAGTGTGAAAGGGTGAGGTAAGGGATAAAAATGAGCATACTTGGAGAGGCGATCAACCACCACCATGATGACAGACTTATTCCCAACTTTAGGAAGGCCCACTATAAAATCCATGGAGATTTATGAGCTGCTAGGACAGGGGTGGTGCACATGGCCTTCTTTAACTCTATGAAGTCTTGCTCAATAAAAACTTTCCAATGAAATGCATTCTTCTTAAGGAGCTCAGTCAAGGGCTTAGCAATTTTTCCATAATGGTTGACAAATTCCCTATAATAGTCATTGAGACCAAGAAAACCCATTAGGTGCTTTAAGGTCATTAGGCGCAGCAATTCTTGCATAGCTTGTATCTTTTTAGGGTCCACTTTTAACCCATATCTGCTGACAATGTGCCCCAAGTATTCCACTTCATTGGCGCCAAATGAACATTTGGTATTTTTGACAAATAATTGGTTTTCTTGCAGCAAGTGAAGGACTTTGTCCACATGAAGAAGATGGTTATCCCAAGTGCGGCTATAAATGAGGATGTTGTCAATGAAAACCAAGACAAACTTTCGAAGGTAAGGTTTTAATAGCTTATTCATGAGACTTTGGAAGGTGGATGGAGCATTGCAAAGGCCAAAAGGCATGACCAAGAATTCATAAAATCCCTCATGATTTTTGAAAGCAGTCTTCAGAATATCTGCCTCCTTCATCTGGATTTGGTGATAACCGAAGTGAAGGTCTAATTTGGTGAATACATAGGCACCTTGTATTTCATCCAGCAAATAGTCAATGAAAGGAATGGGAAATTTAACTTTGATGGTCAGTTTATTTAGGGCATGAAAATCAAGGCACATGCACCAAGTACCTTATTTCTTTAAAACCATCACCACTGGGGAAGAATATGCGCTAGTACTAGGGTGAATTACCCCCGCCTCTAGTAATTCTTGTACCATCTTTTCTATCTCATTTTTCTGAGAAAAGGAATATCTATAGGGGCGTACATTGGGGGGTTGATTGCTCGGAAGGAGAGGGATGTTATGATCATGCTCACCCATGGAAGGAGGTAAGATTGTAGGAATCTCAAAGATCTTGGGGTACTTGTCCAAGATGAGATGCATTCTAGGAGGAACTACCTGAGAGGCATGTTCAGTGACCTGGATGGCATTAAATTGAGCAATCACACCATGGTATACATTCTTCAATATTTTTCCATCTTGTGAGAGCTGATGATTTCAGGAGAGCCCGCTTGGAGACCCCTGAGAGTATAGGGGTGAGCTTCTTGGGTGAAGCTCATATATAATTCTTGATAATCTATTGTGATCGGCCCCAGAGTGTGAATCCATTCCATGCCCAATACAATATCACAACCATGCATGGCAATAGAGAACATGTGATTTTTCAAATGGTAATCACCCATTTGGAGTTTGGCATTCTCACAGCGGCCCCCACACTTCATAGTACCACCATTAGCAATGAGGATTTGAAGATTAGAAACAGGGTGGACAAAGCAATGGATCTCATCAGCAAGCCTGCAATCAATAAAATTATGGGTGCTACCACTATCAATCAACACCACAACCAACACATTTTTAATGTAGCCCTTGATCTTCATTGTCCGTGGGGCCGAAATACTTGAGACTGCATGAAGTGAGATGATTGGGTCCATGAATTCCATCGGCATGACAACTGGATCTTTGACAAGATCACCTGGTTGAGTTGCCTCTTGGTTGGAAACCTCATTTGATGGGATGTCGTCATAGGAAGAGCAAGTTGAGGCATCAATCTGGAAGAACTTTTGTTCTCTACATTTATGCCCAGGTGCATACTTTTCATCACAATAGTATCAAAGGCCTTGCTTGTGACGTTCCACCATTTCAGCAGGACAAACCTTTTAGACCTTCAAAGTTTAAGTCAAAGCATGTGTATCCCCTGGGCGAGGACAGGTGGTAAATGGAGCCTTTAGGGATGGCGCCTGGAGGATGGTCTCTACTTCCCTGGATAATTGACATGCCTACAACCACGTAGTAGGATGATGCATGTTCACTTAATCCTTAATAGCTTATTTTAGACCATGGATAAAACATTCAAGGTAAAATTCATCAGATAATCCCTCGGTACGGATATCCAATTGTTCAAATGTCATGATGAAGTCTGTGACAGATCCAGTTTGGCGCATCTTAGTGGGTCGGCCCAAAAATTGTGATTCCCTATCAAAACAAGCAGAAATTGCTTTGGAGAACATGTTCCAATTGGAAGGTCCTAGATAACATTTCTTATGCCACTGCCACCACTGCCAACATTCTTGATCCAAGTACAAAAATCCTACATGGAGTTTGGTCTCATCACCTCGAATATCATGAAGGGAGAAGTATTGTTCCATTTGAGAGACCCACCCAGTTGGGTTGGAACCATCAAATTTATGCATGTCAACTTTGGACACCTTATTCCAAGAAGGTGTAGAAGCCCAAGGGGAGTGGGAAGACTGAGTATGCTCATAATGAGAAGACTAAAGATATTATGGGTTTGACTCAACATTCTTACCCCTGAAGAGTTGCACCAATTTGTTGACTTGCTCGTCAATGGTTGTGGTGAATTCATTGCGAAGGGAGGCCATGTTGTCAACAATTTGTTGTTCCAGGTGGGCCATTCTATCCTCAAAGGTGTCTTAGGACTGAGAGCAAGTGGTAGGAATGGTGAAGACTTAGGTAGAAACAGAGGTGTCGAGATGGAAAAAATGGGCTTAAAAATGATAGGTACTTGGGTGATCAGGACAAAGAGAGGAATCCAATGGGATAGATCTCAAGAAAGGCATCCCAGAGGGGGTTGGGTCCATAGGAAAAAAAGGCTTAAAATTGAAGGGTACCACTATGATCAGAATGAAGAGAGGAATGCAACGGGCTAGGTCGCAAATAAGGGTGTTGACAGACCCATAACCATTTTTTTTGTTACTCCTACGGAGTTATACTCCGAACTGAATAATATTGCAGAGGCGAAATGCCCAAATTCTTAACAGGACAAAAGATGTAGTAATTTCGCAACCCCAATGTAGACGGCAAAGTTGCACTGCAATAGATCGTGTCTTTTATTTCTTTGTTCTATTCCCAAGGGTTAGGGTTTGCAGGGAATCTACAGTCAAGGATTTGCCTTGTGCTATAGCTCTCTTATATACGTGCAGGTTCCAATAGTAGTACTTGACCCAATATCTCAGGGCACCAACTAAGGAGGCTAAACCGTACCCTTATTCATACTACTAGACTACCCGGGTACTATTATAGTCCAAAAATATTACATCTATGCATCCAAGACATTGGCCTATCCATTTGCATACTTTTCCAAAAATACTATTGAGGCTTCCTTCTAAAAAACCATTTTTTGGATAGTGGACATGCCTTGTTGCACTAATAGCTTGTGTACACACACGTGTTGCATGCTAGTTAGCCTACGTACATACGCTTGTTGCATGCTAGTTATCCCATGTAAATACGCTTGTTGCATGCTAGTTAGCCCACGTTTACCTCCAAAAGTTGCAAAAAATATAAAATTGCACGTATTTTGGGGGAGTTTACGGGCTATGGAGGGTTTCCTAACCATTTTACCCATTGTAGCTCGTCCCCAAACCGAATAACCATATTTTTCTCATATAAAAAGAGGTCTTGGGGAGTCATTTAGAGACATGAACAAGAGAATAATAAAACTCTGCCAAAATCCCTTCCCTCTCATTGCCCAAGAATTGCATCTTGCTCTGAGTTTTAGCCTCAGCCTTCCCCTCCAACCATTCTCCCTATGCAAACCTTCCTCCTTCCTTGATGGTATGTTGGTTGTGAGAATATAATGTGTGATTGATGCACTTGGAGCCACGACAAAGGATCCCAGACTTGGTTTGTAGAGAAGTCACAAGAAAAGGTCGTAACCTTTTTATCTTGAATTTGAATAAAAGAGATTATATTTCTCCCAAAACCCTATGTTTACATGTTCTTGTTAATTTGAGCATTTATATCTATATTTAGGCTTTTGAAGTGATCATTAGAGATTGTATATGTTGTTGCATTGTATTCTTAACCCCTTTTAGGTCAACTTTGGGAGGAGATTTGTGATCTAGGAGGCAGCAACAAGTGAAAGAGGTCTACATCAACCATAAGGATTTAAGGTGCACTCATTTACCCTCTCTTCCCTCTTTCTCTCTTGTCACTTAGTTTAAATGGTTTTGGGGTAGATTAAAGGTAGATCAATCTTTTAAGGAGTTATCGCTCTGCATATTCCTTAGACCCAATTTTGGGGGAATTTCCCCATAGCAACCCGCTAGTTGTATTTCCAGTTATCAGAATATTTTATAACAACACCTTGTCCCACCATTTGTGCCTAGGACATACAACTCTTTCCAAAGTGATATTCTCACTGGTAAGCTACAGTTCCAAGTGAAATCGAATATCCTATCTTGAGCATTCAAGTTCAGTCACAATTTCATGTTGTTAGTCATGAAATCATGACAAGATGATAATATACCAACAATTGTAATCTATAGTATGTAATTAGGATGTTCATAACAATGCACTTACTTTTGGCACACTTTTTTTGTAAAGTCTGTTGTCGATGGTCTAAACTGGAATAGACCCGATCTCCTATATAGTGAAGGGAATTTTTATGAAAAGACTAGTGATGACACAATTCTGAAATCAATGTAACAACAATATTCTCTAGACCTGAACTTGTAACAATGTATTTCTTCTAACTGTTTAATGAAATTGGCTTGTTGTTGATTAATTTTTGAGTTTACTTTCCTGCAGTGCTCCTAGACAAGAGGGCCCCCTGACCTAGGATCTACTAGCAGTGTTAGCAAGTAGGATTTATTACTGGTGTGTTTATTTTATGCATCATTACAATAGATCTATATGATGTTGATGTGAGAATAGTTAGGTTCGATTTAATTATCTTTGATTGATTTATTTCCTAGTTCTCACTTTCTTGTAGTTCTTTTTATGAATGTATTTGGAGTGGATTCTAGGGCTCTGTGTGAGTTGTAATTCAGAGGGCCAATATGCATCCGAAAGATTGCATGACTCAGACTTACAATTCCCGAAGTTTTTTGTTCTGATTGGTGTGTTTCATTTTTTTCAAGTGTGTGTGTTTGAACTACAAGGGTAAATTGAACCGACTAAACATCTTTAAGGTGTTGACAATTGTTGTGACAAATCTAGTAGAAGATAGGCAACATGATTGTGAGACATATCAAAGGTGAATTCATGTTCAATTTAACTCTTGGAGGTTTGTTTCCAATTGAATTGCTTGTGTGATTAGATAGCATACAAACCAGTTGGCTTAACTTGTTGAAATTACTAAGACAACTGAGAGGGGGGGTGAATCAGTTGTTACTATGCTTAAACAATTTATGACTTATTCAACAATATTTAATCTCTTCCAAGTGACCATCAATATTATACAGAATATGAACAGCATAAATAATGAACATAAGTCACACATAAGATATACATAGAGACAGATTTTCACGAGGAAACCCATAAAGGGAGAAAACCTCTTCTTCTTCGAATGATAGTCAGTATTTTAAGTTCTGTACATCATCTATCTTTGAACACCAACTCAATGTGAGGCTACTACCTCTGTTTTACAAGCTCCAACTTGTTGAGAGCACCAACCCTCTTATTTATCTAGCACCCACTAGAAGGAAGCATCAACTCCCTGTGTGTTCTAGCACTAATTGGACTTATAAAAGCACCAACTTGCATACAGAAAACTCTGTGTTTTCCCTAGCACCACCCTACCACCCTGTTTTCTAGCTACAACTAGATGGAAGATACAACTTCCAATATTCAAGCACCAAATTGAATATCAGAGGACCACAGCCCTCCCTAGCACCACCCTACCTCTATGATTATAAAGAAATGATTGAATAACCAACAGTACAGATATATCAATTCTTACCACTTCTTCTCTGTTCTGCAATTCTTCTATGCTTCACTATTCTTCTACTATGTTCATACTTGGCTTGACTTACTGTCTCTTTCTATCTGTTCTTTTTTTGTTATGTTCAACTTATGTTTCTCATCTCTGAGTTTGATCTTACACTTAGCATTCTGTGATAATCCTTTCTCCCTATTTAACTCATTTTTTAGTGAGAATAGCCAACCTACTGCAGTCATTTCATCTCCCCAATATACTCTCTCACAACTTTAGTTACACCTCCAATCTCCAAGGAAAATGCCTCAGCAACTGAATCGCCAAACGTCTAAGAACCATGATTCATTTCTGCTAACTAAATCGTCACTGAACAACTAATCATGAGGAGAAACAGTAGCCCTTTGATCAGATTTCCAATTAGCCATCACCGTTGGATTACATCCACAGGGTCTCGCGTTTATCCCATATGCCCGTTGGCTGTGACCGAATGCTAAACTGAAAGTGATTTCGCGGTTTCGCATTTGGAAATATTATGGTGCGGAATCTCGACTCTCCATGTTGCGATCTCCAAAATGGAGCTTAGCAACTAGCTCCTTCCCTTCTTATGACCACTGGTTGTGACCAAGTGCTTTCGCGATTCGGGACTTTGAGGATCTTGGTGTAAGGTTTATCAACTCTCCCAAGTCGCGATCTCTGAAATGGAGCTTAGCTGGGATATCTCCTTCCTTTCTCGTGACCACTGGCTATGACCAGGGGCTAGCCACTCGAGCACTTCACTTGTCAGATCAACAGTCCAGAACTTTTCTTCAATCCAACGGCTTAGATATCATCACGACTTCTCATATCGTGAGTTCCTGTGTCACATTCCTTTGACTCCTTCAATGAGCAAGTCAACAAAATGCCAATCGCTCACCATGTGTCCTTCGGAATCCGGATCGAGCAGTCCCCCTGCTTTTGGGACTTTGTAAGCCCGCTTCACTTTTCACTTTAATGGTCATGCTCGTTCTTCTGGATCCAACGATGGTCAGTCCTCGCACTCAAATTTGATGCCTGTGATTTGTTCTTCTCTTCTACGCACTCCTCCTGTCTAATTTCAAATCTGACGGCCATCGGGAATTCGAGATGGGTGATTCAACGATCACTTTTGCTCCTCCTCTTGAGCTTACACTTATGTTCTTGCCATATCGTTATCACTGCATTGTTGATCTTGCTATCATTGGAAAACAAGTATATACTCACTGTGTTGATCTTTCCATCAATGACAAACAAGCATACTCTACTTTCTGTCTATAAATATGCCAACAATCTCCCCCTTTGGCATTGTTGGTAACCCCTTGAAGAACCTGAAGAGTTGCACTATCCCCTGAACATCCAACTATACCATTGTAGCTTCCTTACCACACTTTTTCTCCCCCTTTGACATCAATGTCAAAGAATAAATACTCTCCCCCTGAGTTGTTGCAATACATCTCGAAGGTATCTGATATGCAACCAGCACATACTCCCTTTGTCAATTAAGAACAAAAGAACGAGAGTTATATTCACTAGAAATACAACAGATATTCAATAAGTACTCCCCCTGACAAGGTGAACAGATTAGATAAAATAAGATATAACCCCCAAATTCTGACGAAGATATTCAAATGGTGTCGCTACTAACGGTTTAGTAAATATATCAGCTATTTGTTTTGTGGAAAGAATATAATTTAGTTGAACAACTCTGTTTGTAACCTGCTCTCTGAGAAAATGATATTTGATTGGTATATTATTAGTCTTGGAATGAAGAACATGATTCTTGGAGACACTAATTGCACTGGTGTTGTCATAGTGAATTGGAATCGGATCAGTATAATTTACCTTCAAATCTGCAAGAGTTTGGATCATCCATAAAATCTGAGTGCAGCAAGTAGCAACAATAATGTACTCTGCCTCTGTAGTTGATAAGAAAATAGATCCCTACTTCTTACTAAGCCATGCTACTAATGAGTCACCCAGGAAGAATGCACCTCCACTAGTGCTCTTTCTCTCATCCACGCAATTTGCCCAATCAACATCTGAATAAGCAGTTAACAGAAAATTCTAATTTTTAGGATACCACAGACCATAAGTCATTATGCACCTCAAGTATTTGAATATCCTTTTGACAGCTACTAAATGGCTTTTCTTAGGAGCAGACCGATAACGACCTACCATTCCAATTTCTTTCATTATGTCAGTAGGTGATGTTGTGATGTACAGAAGACTGCCTATCATTGATCGATATGTCCTTTGATCAACATCAAGTGAAGAATCATCTTTATTGAGCTTGCAACCAACCACCATAGGTGTACTAACAGGGGAAGAATCTTCCATCTGGAACTTCTTCAACATCTCTTTCAAATATTTTTCTTGAGTGATAAAAAATTCCTACAGAACACTTATTTACTTGCAAACCAAGAAAGTATGATAGTTCTCCTATCATGGACATCTCAAATTCTGTTTGCTTAGAGTTAGAAAACCACTGGACAGAAGAATCATTAGTACATCCAAAAATAATGTCATCTACATAAACCAAAACAACTAGTAAATCATCACCTTCAGACTTAATGTCGAGATTGTTGTCAACAGTACCTTTCTTGAACCCTTTGTCTTGTAAAAATTTGTCCAGTCTATAATACCAAGCTCGTGGTGCTTGTTTCAATCCATATAAAGCCTTCTTCAGTTTGCAGACATAATCAGGATTATCTGTCAATGAGAATCCTTCAGGTTGCTCCATATATACTTCTTCCTCTAGATCTCCATTAAGAAATGTTGACTTAACATCCATCTGATACACTTTAAAGTTCTTATGACATGAATATGTAAGAAACATTATGATGGCTTCCAGTCTTGCCACTAGTGCAAAGGTTTCATCAAAATCATGTCCTTTAACTTGTGCATACCCTTTACAGACCAATCTGGATTTATTCCCAACAACTTGTCATTTTTCATTCATTTTATTCTTGAACACCCATTTGGAACCAATTACATTCTTATCTTCAGGTCTAGGAACAAGCTCCCAAGTATTGTTCTTCTCAATCTAATCAAGCTCTTCATTCATAGCTCTAATCCAATCATCATGCTTGTTGGCTTCATAAAAAATTTTAGGTTCAATCATAGATAGAAAAGCAACCTGAGATTGTTCTGAGTCTTTAATCAATTTCCTTCTTGTCTGAACTCCTTTATTTATATCTCCAATTATCTGGTTTTCAGGATGATTCTTTCTAACAATTCTGAGAGGTAGTTTTGTTTCTTTCTGCTGATTTGTGTCAGCGTGAGTATTCGTATCTTCATCTGATTCAAATTCCTCTCTTTCTAATCCTTGGACCTGTTCATCTTCAACTTCAACTATATCATTTGTTCTTGGTTCATCACTGCTTATATTTCGTACAGGGATTTCTTCATCAACTTTTATGTCGATACAATCAACCAATTTATGCAGTCTCTTATTGTAGCATATGTATCATTTATTGTTTGTAGCATAACCGAAGAAGATACCTTCATCAGCCCTGTCATCATATTTGCCAACATTTTCATCATTATTCTTGATATAACATTTACTCCCAAAGACTTAAAATGCTTGATTGAAGCAGGTCTTCCAAACCATAGTTCATAAGGAGTCTTGTCACTGTGTGGCCTGAGATGAGCTTTGTTAAGAATATGAACAGTTGTATGGATAGCTTCCACCCAATATGTCTGAGCAATATTCCTTTCATTCATCATTGATCTTGCCATTTGTTGTACTGATCTATTCTACCTCTCAACTACTCCATTTTGTTGTGGAGTCTTTGGAATTGTGTACTCTCTTTTGATCCCATGTTTATCACAGAAATATTTCAAGTTCGATGAGCTAAACTCTCCTCCTCTATCAGACCTTACTATCTTCAATCTTTGTCCTGTTTGATTCTCAATCAGAGCCTTAAACACTTTGAATTTTTCAAATGCTTCATATTTTTCTTTCAAAAAGGCAACCCATGTTAGTCTAGAATAATCATCAATAATCAACATAAAATAGTTTTATTTTCATGTACCTTATTTTCTTGATGGTCCACGTAGATCTATATGTACTAACTGGAGAGGTTTTTCTGTTGAAGGAAAGTTTTTAGATTTGAACTGTGTTCGAGTAAGCTTTCCTATTTGGCAAGGTTTACAAACAGAATCATATGGCTTTGGTATCTTTGGAAGATATTTTACTGCCTCATTGTTTCTAAGATTGATTATATGATCAAAATTTAGATGTCCAAGTCTCCTATGCTATAGCCAACTTTCATCATACTTGCTTAAGTGGCATTCATCTTTTTCTTCTTTTAACACATAGACATTGTTTTCTATTCGTATCCCTTTTGCAACCAAGTGTCCTAAATTTACAGACTTTATTTTACAATCTTTAGAAGTAAAAACAACTCCACATCCTCTGTCACAAACTTGACTGACACTTAGTAGATTATGTTTCAGACCATCTACAAAAAACACATCCTGAGTTTTTTCTTTGCCATTACTTAGACTTACTATTCCTTTACCTTTTATTTTTTCTGGTGCATCATTTCCAAAAGTTACATTCCCTAATTTGCTTTCACTTAGAATTAGAAACTTACTTTTGTCTCTAGTCATATGTTTGGAACATCCACTGTAAATATACTAGGGATTCTTTTGTCTTTGGGCTGATAACACTAATCCACATTGGTCATCTTCTTTCTTCTTCCAAACCATGAAATTTTTAGCAGCGGGATTCAAATTTGGTTTATAGTTCCTTAAGAGACAGTCTGCAGTTTTATGTCCATAATTATGGCAGGTGTAACATTCTGGTTCACTAAATAACATATCATAACAATTCTTATGCTCATAACTGTCGTTATGCTTAACCTATGTCTTTTTCCCAGCCATCACATGATTTGTAGTTTGTGGTTGTTTGTTACTTGGTTGTCTCAATCTTTGTTGTGGTAGATAATTACTCCTTGAGTATCTTGATTGCTCATATCTAAACCTTAAAGAACATTTTACATCTTTGTGATCAAAGTTAGAACAGAAAAAACAATATCCATAGAAAAATACTTTGTACCTGGAAAATGGTTGTCTTCTTTGAACGAGTCGACTTCTTCCATGTTGATGATTTCTTTGACCAAAGGATGTGTTTGTGTTATTTCTTTGATCTACGGATTTGGTTATGGTACTTTTCTTTTCATTCTTTCTTGGCAGCTAATTATCTTTCTATGTTTTTGCAAAGTGATTGTTGTCAATGATTGTAGATTTGACAAACTTGATAGAATTTGTGTTACTTGGCTTATCACTACTTGATCCTTCTTCATAACCCAAACCAGATTTCAACTTTGGATTCCTTTGTTGATTTAGAATGGAAGTTAATCCTTATGAGGCTTTAATACTTGATAGATTTTGGTGATACAATGCCTTAAACTTCTCCATCTCTTTTCTGGTTTTTACTATCTCTTCTTCTAAGGCTTCACACCTTGCTTTCTTCTCTGATAACTGTTGCTTCAGAATTTCCTCTATTTTTCTTGCCTCTTCTAAATCCACCTTGTTGATATTATGGTAGTTGCAGGAGGTATTCACCTCCACTTGTAAACCCGACAAGTATAGAATACTCCGGGAAGCAAGAAGAAACCCTAACGAATTGGCTAATAACCCTAGAAGACTTGTTGGCTCAAGGAGATAATTTATATTAGGTTATTAGCCTCCAAGAGAAGAAGTCGGTCAGAAATAATAATATATATTGAACAAACAGATACCCATGATGAGAAGTCGGCCCAGGCAGTTATCCAGAATTAATATAAATACAAGAGGCCAGTTCTCATTCTAGAAGGCAGTCTCAGAATTGCAGTGCCAAGTCTTGTGTGCACTGCAGTGCCCAATCTTGTGCACAAGTTTAAGGAGAGTTTCCATTGCAGCTTCTATAGCTAGCAAATCATGTTTGGCTTGGACTATCTCTTGGCTAGGGCTTGGATTATTTGATTAGCTCTTGTTGATGCGCTATCCTTGGGGAAAGGTGTGCTACCCTTTGATTGTCTATCTAGCCTAGGGTTTGCTTCCGGAGTGATTCTCTATCAAGGTTAAGGTGCTCGGAGGGTGGCTTCAGCCTATGGTTGGGTGACAAGGGTCTTGTCAATGGTAAAATGAGCACATATTTCATATTATAACAGGTTATGGGCCCACACATCCTTCATTCAGTCTAAACGCTGGAAGGAAACATAGCCGCTAGGATATTGAGCTCGTTGAGGAACTGTCGCTAGGGTTACTAGCAGAAGCAGCTTCCAAGACATTGCCACTAAGGTTACTAGTAGGAGCAGTTGCAGAAACCCTAATCCTCTTGTTGAGGCACCTTAAATGAATGGATTGACCTAATCTTCGGATAGATCAGTGCGCTCTAGCCTAGCGCATCTCCTGATACTCTCAGCAAGCCAAGACGTGAAGTTTGATTTTATGGTCAAATCTAGGATTTGACCAAGTCAAAGCAACACTGACTTATTCTATGAAGTCAGAGAACAAGTTAGATAGAGCCTCTAACTTCAGAGAGTGGAAGACAAGGATTGACCTCATCCTCGCCAAGAATAAAGTGTTGGATATCGTGAAAGGAAAGACCGTGAAGCTAGAGTTTGAAGAAGGAAAAGAGAAGGAACCACAGAACGTTGTAGCTATGGAGAAGTTCAAAGATAGTGATATCAATGCTATGAGTATCATAGTGGAATCTATAAAATACCACTTGATATCCTACATCTCCCATGTTAACTCATCGAAGAATATGTACGATGCCCTAACAAATCTCTTCCCAGTCAGAAACATTGGACAAGTAATGAGTCTTAAGAATGAGCTCTGTGACATGAAGATAAATGATGACGATGGCATAACATCATACTTTGTGAGAATATCTCAGTTAAGAGATCAACTACAAGCTATTGAAGAGATCATCTTAGAGAAGGAGTTGGTAAACATAGTACTCAATGATCTTCCCAAGACGTGGGATGCATTTGCCGCAAGCATGAACACAAGAAAGGAGTATCTGACATTTGAAGAACTTTGGACTTGTTGTGCTCAAGAAGAATCAAGGATCAGTGCAAAAGAGAAAACCCAAAAGAAGTACGATGATCAAGCCTTCACAGCAAGATTCAAGAACTTCAGGAACAAAAGGAAGTTTGGTTCAAGGAGGAAGCCAAATCAAGAGAAAGGCATTTCAGAAGTACAATCCTTCAACTGCCAAAAGTATGGTCACTACAAGAATCATCGTCCCAAGCTAAAGAAAAGGAAGGAGAAACGTGAAGCATCAATTGTCGAAGAAAAGGAACCTACAAAGAAGACTAAGCAGGATGGAAGAGACTTCTTCTTCTAAAGGTAACAAAACTCTTCTTATTTCTTGTACATATCTTGTTTGCATTGTCTCTGTACATATCTTGTATATC
>ML800571.1:70868-96278 GCA_009831015.1 Picea engelmannii
TGTTCCAAGAAGAACTATACCTATGGAAGAACAACAAGATAAGAATGGATATCATTAGATAATACACATGAAAGGATGAAATACAAATCATGTGGAAGCTATTGCAAGATAAGTCGAATCAATCATGAAGAGACTTAGAAGAATCAAAGATAGAAAGAAGTCATCAATCGAGAGGAAATTGGAAAAAGACTTATGACATTTTGTAGAAGACAACAAGACAGAAACGTGGACTCTATTAGACAAGAGAGCCAATTATATATTGCAGAAGACAATAAGGATGCAGATGGAAGCATGGACTCTATTAGATGGAGGGAGCCGATTATATGCACTCATACATGAAGCAAGGATTAGGAGGGAGCTAATCCTATGATCCATTGAAGATGATGAAGTATATATCCATGATAGACGCCATGAAAGACAGTACGTATTCTTCAAAGAGAAGCCTTAAAGTATCCCTAGTTGTCCATCCACATCTGTGATCCTATGATGGAATCTTTAGGGCATGGAATCTATAAGAAACTCCATGGACTTGAGAACTAAAGAAACACATGAAGATTCCAAGAAAGAAAGAGAAGCCAGAACAACCAGTCATTATATCAAGAATCACAAGATTGTCAGCCTGATATAAACTCAATAAAAGCAATCAAGCGGAGGAACTGAAAGTCGTGATGAAGAACAATATATGGAAGACTTATGAATGAAAGCATTAGGAGATCCAAAACTGGAGGTTCTTCTAGATTGAGGGAGAAGACTATGATGATTACTTGTTCTAGTAAACCAGACTTATCTCTACATGAGTCATTATATCATCCGCAACATCCATTAGTTGGATTTCTACATCAGATGAATGCAAAGAATGTTCTCCAAAGAAATTGAATAAAGAGTGTATGAAGAGCAATCTCAAGACTTTGAGGCATACTAGAAAGAGACCCTTGTATCCAGATAGAAGAAGATAACTTGGTGGAGAACCTCCAGTGCATAGCATAAGCATGGTGAAGATTTCCTATAACATTAAGATGATTACTCGGTAGATCAGATCTCATGATGACAAAAGAAGTGCCACATGGATATGCTCCAGTTTTCCAACAATGATATACTCTATTGTTCAGAGCTACATGAAGCCTTCATAGAAAATCAATGTTCCAGACTAAAGTAAATTTAAAATCAAGCATTACATTATCCATGATGAAGTCTAGAAAGGAGAAAGTGGTTCTCCAATGCATATCTCCACAAATGAGCAGATAAGAAGACATTTTGGTAAAGCTTCTATCCAAGATGAAAGAGTTTGTGTACTCAAGTTGGAGCTCATGGAGACAACTTCCTTATTGAAAAAGGAAGAAATGACTCCCAGCTTGGGAGGCAGCACTGAAAATATTATTGAGGAAATTCATTTTCAAGATTGAAAAATAGTCCATCTTGGACAGATGCTTTCCTGTTCGGAAAGTGGATTGAGATTTCTGACGGACAACGATTTCCCATTGTGGTTAGCATGGGAAATGGTCCAGATTGTTTATGTATCATAGACAACGACTTCCCATTGTGGTTAACATGCAAAGTGGTCTAGGGTAGTCTCTCTTCTCAAGGGTTACTCAAGAAGACTGGCCCGCCTCGCCAAACAGCGATTTCTCATTGTGGTTAACATGAGGAATGGTCTGTTTTAGAGGTTGATACAGGACAGTCTTTTCCTCTTGTGGTTAATAGAGGAAATGATCTGGACAATCATTCCTTAGGGTTTATACATTCTCTCCAGGGTGCACTTTGATTAGTGTAGGAGGAATGGCCCAGGGTGGGGAATGGTCCAGGCTCAGCAATTAGGGACAAGCATTCCTTAGGGTTTATACATTCCCTCCAGGGTGCACTTTGATTAGTGTAGGAAGAATGGCCCAGGGTGGGGAATGGTCCAGGTTCAGAAGACAGGACAGTTATTCTTCCTTGCTTGAGAAGAATAGTCCAGATATCTCATTGTTCTACTCTGAGGGCGGATATTCTTTCAGATCTCATAGATGTGAGTGAAATATTGGCCCAGATGATTCAGTTTATATCATAACATTATTTCTGTGCAGGTTGGTATCATATGATTGTTATGAAGACTGTATGATAGTAGATGTATACTACTATGGTGGATGTGTTCCATTATTCGTGACTATATTTTGTTGATCAAGTACTTGTGTGTTACTTGGTGTGGTAGTGTACCACTGGATTGTAGTTATGTACTACTATGGATAGACATTGTTGTGTTCTATTTTGTTCTGATTGCCTTGAATACTATCAGCAGTTTATTGGAAATAATTATCAGCCAGATGAATGATGAACAAATATTTTCCAGACAGAAAATGGTTTAGAACATTTACTCTTCTAGATTAGAAGAATGGCTCTTGTATCACTCTGTGGAGTGAGAATCATGTGTGATTACTCAGATAGAGTATGGTTTTGAGAGATGATGCAGTTGATGATGATGATGATGCCCATGATCTAGTCTATATAACTATGTTGATGCTACCAGGTGAATGGCATGTTTAGTGCTCAAGACCATTACCTGTAATACCTCCCTAGCTAGGAGGGAGTGTTGATATTATGGTAGCTGTGGGAGGTATTCACCTCCATGTGTAAAACTCACAAGGATAGAATGCTCTCGGAAGCAAGAAGAAACCCTAACGAGTTGGCTAATAACCCTAGAAGACTTGTCGGCTCAAGGAGATAATTTATATTAGGTTATTAGCCTCCAAGAGAAGAAGTCGGCTAGAAATAATAATATATACTGAACAGAAAGATACCCAAAATGAGAAGTCGGCTCAGGCAGTTAGCCAGAATTAGTATAAATACAGGAGGCCAGTTCTCATTCTGGCAGGCAATCTCAGAATTGCAGTGCCCAGTCTTGTGCGCACTGCAATGCCCAGTCTTATGCACAGGATTGAGGAGAGTTGCCATTGCAGTTGCTGCAGCTAGCAGATCACGTTTGGCTTGGACTATCTCTTGGCTAGGGTTTGGACTATCTGATCATCTCTTGTTGATGCGCTATCCTTGGGGAAAGGTGCGCTACCCTTTGATTGGCTATCTAGCCTAGGGTTTTCTTCCGGAGTGATTCTCTATCAAGGTTAAGGTGATCGGAGGGTGGCTTCGGCCTATGGTTGGGTGACAAGGGTATTGTCAATGGTAAAACAAGCACATATTTCATATTCTAACACACCTTTAGTAGAGCAAAGTCTTCATCGGGTTTTTACCATTCATTTTAGACTGCATCAACAACTGTTTTTGTTTTCTCTTCTTACATCTGAGTCGGTATATTTCTTCCAAAGCACTGATTAATTCACCTTCCATATCCACCACAGCTTCTTCATCATCCATGTCACCTCCTGTGTGTTTATCATCAATATCTCCCATAGCCATAAGCATAAAATCATTCACTTTGTCTTCATAGGATGAATCACTATCTATGTCTTCTATGGAGTCATCATTGTTTGCACAAAAAAAATTATTTTTACTATATTTCTTAAATTTGTATTTCCTTTCATCATCAGAGTTCTGGTCTTTTTTATCCTTTTTCTTGTGAGGACACTTAGATGCAAAATGACCTATTCTACCACAGTTAAATCATTTGAAGGGCAGCTTGCCTTAGTATTTGCCTAATCCTTTCTTTAACCTTCTCACAAATTTTGCCTCAATATCATCTAGTTCTGAATAAGTATTCTTGTTTGCTTTAAAAGATGCTTCTCTAGTAATAGATTTATCTTTGCTGATTCTCATTTCATATGTTGTTAGAGTTCCTAGGAGTTGATCAATGGACAAAGTTTTAAGATCATTTAGCTCTTCTATTGCAGAGACTATTGGATTAAATTTATCAAGCAGAGATCTTAAAATCTTTTGAACTAAAATTGATTCTTCAAACTTCTCACCAAGACCCTTCATGGCATTCACAAGTTCTTCAACTCTAAAAATATACTTGTTAACTGTTTCATCTTCATTCATCTTTAATTGTTCAAATTTCAATCTATATGTTTGAAGTTTGGCATCTTTTACCTTCTCATTTCCTTCATAACTACTAATAAGTTTATCCCACATTGCTTTGGAAGATTCAAGATGCATCACCTTTACAAACTCAGCTTCAGCAAGTCCATTCAAGATAGCATTCATTGCCTTTGCATTGAAGCTAAATTCTAACTTATCATCTTTAGTAGCTATCAAAGCAGGCTTTATATATCCAGTCTCTACTACATCCCAAACATCAGCACCTAAGGCCATTATGTAATTTCTCATTCTAACTTTCGAGAAGGAAAAATTTGTTCCATCAAACAAAGGAGGCTTATTGGATGAATTCCCTTCATGACTTGTCATGTTTAAGCTTACATATCTACCTTTAAATAAAAGGAACCCATTCTGATACCAATTGTTGAAATTACTAAGACAACTGAGAGGGGGGGTGAATCAGTTGTTACTGTGCTTAAACAATTTATGACTTATTCAACAATATTTAATCTCTTCCAAGTGACCATCAATATTATACAGAATATGAACAACATAAATAATGAACAACAGTCACACATAAGATATATACAGAGACAGATTTTCATGAGGAAACCCATAAAGGGAGAAAACCTCTTCTTCTTCGAATGATAGGAAGTCTTTTAAGTTCTGTACATCATCTATCTTTGAGAACCAACTCAATGTAAGGCTACTACCTCTGTTTTACAAGCTCCAACTTTCTGAGAGCACCAACCCTCTTATTTTTCTAGCACCCACTAGAAGGAAGCATCAACTCCCTATGTGTTCCAACACTAGCTGGACTTATACAAGCACCAACTTGCATACAGAAAACTATGTGGTTTCCCTAGCACCACCCTGCCACCCTATTTTCTAACTACAACTAGATGGAAGATACAACTTCCAATATTCAAGCACCAACTTGAATATCAGAGGACCACAGTCCTCCCTAGCACCACCATACCTCCCTGATTATAAAGAAATGATTGAATAACCAAAAGTATAGATATATCAATTCTTACCACTTCTTCTTTGTTCTTCAATTCTTCTTTGCTTCACTATTCTTTTGCTCTGTTCATACTTGGATTGACTCATTGTCTCTTTCTATCTGTTCTTTTTCTGTTCTATTCAACTTATGTTTCTCATCTCTGAGTTTGATCTTACACTCTACATTCTGTGATAATCCTTTCTCCCTGTTTAACTCATGTTTCGGCGAGAACAACCAACCTACTACAGTCATTTCATCTCCCCAATATACTCTCTCACAACTTCAGTTACACCTCCAATCTCCAAGGAAAATGCCTCGGCAACTGAATCGCCAAACGTCCAAGAACCATGATTCAGTTCTGCTAACTAAATCGTAACTAAATAACTAACCATGAGTAGAAACAGTATCCCTTCGATCAGATTTCCAATTAACCATCACCGTTGGAATACATCCACAGGGTCTCGCGTTTATCCCATATGCCCACTGGCTGTGACCAAACGCTAAACTGAAAGTGATTTCGCGGTTTCGCATGTCGAAAATATTTTGGTGCAGCATCTCGACTCTCCATGTCACGAGCTCAGAAATGGAGCTTAGCAACTAGCTCCTTCCCTTCTTGTGACCACTGGCTATGACCAAGCGCTTATCCATAAAGTGCTTTCGTGATTTGGGACTTCGAGGATCTTGGTGTAAGGTTTCTTGACTCTCCCAAGTCGCGATCTCTGAAATGGAGCTTAGCTGGGGTAACTCATTCCTTTATCGTGACCACTGGCTGTGACCAGGGGCTAGACACTCAAGCGCTTTGCTTGTCAGATCAACAGTCCAGACCTTTTCTTCAATCCGATGGCTCAAATCTCATCATGACTTTTCACATTGCAAGTTCCTATGTCACATTCCTTTGACTCCTTCAATGAGTAAGTCAGTGAAATGCCAATCGCTCACCATGTGTCCTTTGGATCGAACAGTCCCCCTGCTTTCGAGACTTTGCAAGCCCGCTTCACCTTGCACTTTAATGGTCATGCTCATTCTTCTGGATCCAATGATGGTCAGTCCTCGCACTCAGATCTGATGCTTGAGATCTATTCTTCTCTTTTGCGTGCTCCTCTTGTCTAAATTCAAATCTGACGGCCATCGGGAATTTGAGATGGGTGATCCAACGATCACTTTTTCTCCTCCTCCTGAGCTTACACTTCTGTTCTTGCCATGCCATTATCACTGTGTGGTTGATCTTGCTATCATTGGCAAACAAGTATACACTTGTCGTGTTGATCTTGCCATCAATGACAAACAAGCATACTCTACTTTCTGTCTGTAAATATGCCAACATAAATCTGCATATATTTTGTCAACACCTCATCAGCTTACGAGCCTCCAGTCAATAATTTAATGAAAAGCAATTTAAGAAATTAAATTGCCCCACATTTTTGGTACCTTTTCCGCGGAGGTTTCAAAGAATTGGGTCTTGATTGGTTTGTTTTATTTATTTCATTGGCGTGTTTGTGGGAGAAACAGACCCAGAATAATCAAATAACTCAATCACAGAACTAGAACTCCCACAGTTGTAAACTGAATTCCTCCCAAATTGGAGCAAAAATATGGCAGAAGGAGAAGGTAAGACTCATCAAAACATGGGGGAGAACAACCGTAGAAGAGTTCTTCCAAAAGATGAAGAACATGTAACTTTCAATTTTTCTATTGTTGATCCTACTGCAAACATTCAGATGAAAAATATATCGCCTTCGGCGCTCCCATGCTTCCATGGAAAGGCAAGTGAAGATCCTGATGCCTTTTTATTTGAATTCAATATTTTATGTTGTAGCATGGATTATTCAATAGATGCACAAAAATTTAAACTATTCCATGCTACCATGAAAGAGGCAGCTCTACGTTAGTTCATGGGCTTGGAGGAAAATAACATCAGGACATGGGAAGAGATGAGGAATCAAATATTTAAAAAACACCAGGACTATTGTAGATCCATAGAATTAAAGGAGGAAATATTAAAATAGCTCAAAGGGAAGAGGAAACTTTAAAATACTACCTAGAGAGATTTCTATATAGCCTCCAGCATGCTAAACAACATTGGCTTGATCCATAAACTCAAAAAATTATATTTTTAAAGGGTGTTTATGAGGAATCTATGAACATGCTTAATCTGATGGGGGTTGGGGATATCTCTAAGCTCACCTTCGATGACATCTCTAAAATTTGTAGGAGGTATTCTAGAGGACAGGCTGGGTCTGGGAAAGGAAACCGAGACAAACTTCCTAAAAAACTTAAGACAATAGTCAATGGTGCAACCCAAACTGAACTAGGAAACTTGTTGGAAAGCTTTAAAATATATATCCTTGGTAAACTCATCCTACAAATTGATACTCTAAGTTTTAAAAAGAAACAAGAATAGGAGAATGTATCCCTTGCTATATTTTCTCTTAGATGTCATAAAAAGCACCCAAGAAAGGATTGTCCTCTTGATACTATTATTGTTTGTGCTAACTGTGTAGAAGATCATCCTACAAAAATTTGTCCATCTATACCAAGGCTTAAAGTAACATACAAGGGAGAGGATGGAGTAGTAGAAAAATTTTATACTCTAGCAGCTAAAAATCCATGGCAACCCCATCCAACAGGTATGTCTTTTGATCCCCTTTTATGAATGCTTCATGTTTTCCAGGGAAACATTATGTATCCTCGAATGTTGCAGTACCATGGGAATCATGGCCGCAAAAACTGACCTAAAGTCACCCTTGGAAATGAGGGTGGTGAGGGCCCAATTATGGGACTATTTCCTTCTATACATATCCCACACAACCTCAATATCCCATGCAACCTCAATAGTTTCCACAACCATGTCCTTCCCAATTTTATCCATCTCAAATGTCAACCGAACCACAACCTCTGACAATGCAATCTCAGCAATTGCAGCTGCCATCTACATAACTTCCTAGGAAAAATCAACTACTTGTTCATACCATTACTAATCCAAACAATAATCCATCCTATCATGCTCTTCAAGCTGAGTTGCAACCCTTCCCAACCTATACCATCACTCCAATGGAGTTGCAAGATATTCACTTGTAGTCTAGGAAGGTTCTCCAAAATAAAAACCTCGTCATCATTGAAGAGGAAGTAGAAGAAGTGGTTCCTAGCCCAACAACTGATACTAACATCCCTGTTATAAAGGAATAGACTATCATTCATCCAAGACAAACTCTTTTTGCAAAAGAACCACCTTATCCTAAAAGGTTGACCCTGAGAAAGTCGGTGACCCTTCTTGAATATTATTTGGTCACTGAGCTCAAAAACCTTTGCATTAGAATCCCCTTACTGCAAGCTCTCATAGACATGCAGATTTATGTTAAAAGAATAAGGGTTATTTGTCTGAGAAATACAGGGAGAAAGAGGAAGGACCCACCCACCATACACCTCATTGGAGATTCTATTGATATAGTTATCGGACGAAACATGGAAAAGATGTGTATATATCCTAGTAATCTTGTTGTCTCTGTGCATATTAATGGGACCTGCATACCCAATACTTTGATTGTTCTTAGAGTAGCCATAAATATCATGATTGTGCAAACCATGAAATATCTAGATTTTCCAAACATCCATCCCACTCCACTTGTCCTTAAGCTAGCCGATAGATATAAAGTCAGACCCAGAGGAGTGTTAGTGTTACGGAATGTTTCGTCTGTGGACGGATGAAACCTCTCGTGGATTACTAAGCCCCTATACCAAGACATAAACACTACAAGTGGACACCAACATCCCTTTAAACATGTTTTAACCAATCAGAAATAGAGAGGGAGAAAGGGAATGATGTACATGTTTACGAAGTTTGTCCTCACTGCTTCCAATCCTTGAGCTTAACCTTCAAGCCCCTTGGCGCAACTTGATACCTGCAATGGGAAACAAAGAGAAACAACCATCTCCTACTCTAGTTGATTAGGTAAAACAAATTCATTTATGAATAATAGACAAGCACATGCAAGAATACACACGCTTGAAGGAAATAGGCCAAGTATATTCGATGAGAACCAAAAGGAGAATACTTATAGGCCACGATTGATGCAATAGCAACCTCTCCAAGCTCTCCTCATCTAGCCCCTTGCACAAAACTATCAGGATCAAAATAATGATACTATGAATTATTACCTCCCTCTTTCACCTTGGAAATCCCTCAATATATAGGCTTGAGAGGCACAACCACCATGATAAAATAAATTATATGGTTGAGGATATGTCTCCTTGAGGTTTGGATCAGATCCTCGGGTGAATCCAAAGCATGAGGGTTGAACATAACCAACCCCATCTGAAAGAGTTGGCCCATAGAATTAGGTGGAGTGACCTCAATGGCATTAAATTGAGCAATCACAACATGGTGGTCTTTCCTCAAGAGTTTTTCCATCCTGTGAAAGATGATGATTTCAGGAGAGCCCGCTTGGAGACCCCTGAGAGTATAGGGGTGAGCTTCTTGGGTGAATCTCATATATAATTCTTGATAATCCATTGCGATTGGGCCCATAGTGCGAAGCCATTCCACGCCCAATACAATATCACAACCACCCATGGAAATAAAGAACATGTAGTTTTTCAGATGGTAATCACCCATTTGGAGTTTGACATTCTCACAACGGCCCCCACACTTCATAGTACCACCATTAGCATTGAGGATTTGAAAATTAGAAACAGGGTGGAAAAAGCAATGGATCTCATCAACGAACCTGGGATCAATAAAATTATGGGTGCTACCACTATCAATCAACACCACAATCGCCCTATGTTTAATGTATCTTTTGATCTTCAATGTCTGTGGGGCTGAAATAACTGAGAGTACATGAAGCGAGATGACCGAGTCCAAAGATTCCATCGGCGTGACAACTGGATCTTTGACAGGATCACCTGGCTAAGCTGCCTCTTAGTCGGAAACCTCATCTGATGGGATGTGATCGTAGGAAGAGGAAGCTGAGTCATCAATCTAGAAGAACTTTTGTTCTCTACATTTATGCCCCGGTGCATACTTTTCATCGCAATAGTAGCAAAGGCCTTGTTTGTGATGTTCCGCCATTTTGGAGGGAGAGATAGTTTGGACCTTGAAAGTTTGGGTCGTAGCAGGTGTATCCCTTGGGTGAGGACAGGTGGTAAATGGAGCCTTTAGGGATGGCGCCAGGAGGATGGTCTCTGCTTCCTTGGCTAATTGACATGCCTACAACTAGGTAGTAGGATGATGCATGTTCACATGAGCCTTGATAGCTTCTTTTAGACTATTGATAAAACATTTAAGGTAAAATTCATCAGATAAGCCATCGGTACAGATAGCCAACTGTTCAAATGTTGTGATGAAGTCTTTAACAGATCTAGTCTAACGCAACTTAGTGAGTCCGCCCAAAAATTGTGATTCCCTATCAAAATGAGCACAAATTGCTTTGGAGAACATGTTCCAATTGGGAGGTCCTGGATAACATTTCTTATGCCATTGCCACCACTGTCGGCATTCTTGATTCAAGTACAAAACTCCTACATGGAGTTTGGTCTCATCATCTTGAATATCATGAAGGGAGAAGTATTGTTCCATTTGAGAAACCCACCCGACTGGGTTGGAACCATAAAATTTATGCACATCAACTTTGGGCACCTTATTCCAAGAAGGTGTAGAACCCCAAGGGGAGTGGGAGGACTGAGTATGTTCATAATGAGAAGACTGAATATCTTCTGGGTTTGGCTCAACATTCTTACCCCTGAAGAGTTGCACCAATTTGTTGAATTTCTCATCAAGGGTTTTGGTGAATTCATTGCAGAGGGAAGCCATGTTGTCAGCAATTTGTTGTTCCAGGTGGGACATTCTATCCTCCAAGGTGTCTTGGGACTGAGAGTGAGTGGTAGGCATGGTGAAGACTTAGGTAGCAACAGAGGTGTCGAGATGAAAAAAATGGGCTTAAAAATGACAGGTACTTGGGTGATCAGGACAAAGATAGGAATCCAATGGGATAGGTCTTAAGAAAGGCATCCTAGAGGGGGTTGGGTCCGGAAGAAAAAAAGCTTAAAATTGAAGGGTACCACTGTGATTAGAATGAAGAGAGGAATTTTATGGGCTAGGTCACAAATAAGGGTGTTGACAGGCCCAAACCTTTTTGTTTTTTACTCCTACAGAGTTATACTCTGGACTGAATAATGTTGCAGAGCCGGAATGCCCAAATTCTTAACATGACGAAAGATGTAGTAATTTCGCAACCCCAATGCATACGACAAGGTTGCACTACAATAAATCATGTATTTTCTTTCTTTGTTTTGTTCCCAAGGGTCAAGGTTTGCAGGGAATCTACAGTCAAGGCTTTTCCTTGTGCTATAGCTCTCTTATATACGTGTGGGATCCAACAGTACTACTCAGCCCAATATCTTAGGGCACCGACTAAGGAGGCTACATTGTACCCTTAGCCGTACTATCCGACTACCCAGGTACTAGAGAGTCACTTCCCGAGTGTTGTTCTCGGTGACACTATAGAGATCAAGCGACCGATTGGTTTATCTACAGACGGCTTCGAGATGCCTAGGTTGATCTATATACAAGTGTTATTTGATGCGCTACCACTAGAAGGGGTACCAACAGGGGTTACAAGGGTGGCCAACAGATGTGTGCTTAATAACCACTTGTAGTTCCTTCGTGTATGACTCCCTGACCACGGGTTTATGTGCATAACGACAAATCTATGTAGCTTAAAGACGCCAAAATACATCTCTACCCTGAAAAAAATTAGCTCACAAGTCTTGCCCTGGAAAGAGCTCTGATACCACTTGCAATATTCCTAATACAATATATTATGCAGAACATAAAATATCTAGTAGGCAATGATAGAATAATAACGATATATCTAAAAAAATATCATAATAACACCAGAATAATTAGCATGAAGAGAAACTTTATTATGATAGCAATGTGCACTTGCCTCTTCGAGGGAGCAACCTCCAACATAGCAAATCTCTATTACAATAATTTCCAAGACAAGATATCCAATGCCTCCTACTCTTATTTATAGTTATTCTACCTTCTAAGGAAACTTCTAGAGGAATATATTTCTAGAAGCAAAAGATCATATTAGGTCTTCTTACATTGACTTATTCTTCTTTATTTATTAGGCCTTATCAACTAATGTTAGCCTTTATTACATAGAAAACATATCCTACTAACTAATAACACATGAAGAGGGGTTAGGATTGGATCCTAACAGACAAAGGGAAAGAGGGAGAGAGGGAACAAGGGATAGAGTGGGGAGAGAGAGAGGTAGAGGGGGAGATAGAAAGTGAGAGATAGAGGAGAGAGAGGACAAGATAGAGGGAGGGGGGGAAGGGATAGTGAGCGAGATAGAGTGGTTGTGAGGGAGGGATAGAAATGGAGAGGGAGGGAGGGGGATATATGTATATATATAGAGAGAGAGGGGGGGGAGGGGAGAGATACAGAGTGAGAGAGAGAGCCATCCAACCATAGGAACCTACTCGTGCCACCCCCGAGCATAACATATACATACTAGGAATCCCTTCTACACAAGGGGAGAAAACCCAACAACCTTATTATAGAGAATATCCTTGCCAAGACAAAATAACCAAGAACAAGCTCTATCCACTATAGCAAACCAACAAGAAATAATCAAGCAACATAGATGCAGCACGCCCTAGCCAGAGCACTAGGGTGTCTAGCCTCCACTAGCATACGACCAACAATACTGCAACAAACCCTAGCTAGAGCGCTAGGGTAGCTGGCCTTCACCAACTCATCACCAAAAGATAAGATAAACCCCAACTAGACTTGTGCCATCCTTCCTATTGCATTTGCAGTTGCAGCTGCAACTCTTTCCACCACAATTGCAGTATAGATAAGAGTGAGAGAGTGTATCAAATGAGGAAGGCGTCACCCTTATTTATACTAATTTGTCTAGTGACTTTTCTGGCAAGGTCGACCTGACTTTCTAGAAAATATAATTTATGTTTATCTTTTTCTTCTGGAGCTGACTTTCCTTATGGAGCATTATAATTCTTCTTTATTGTTTACTGTGAGGTCGACTAGGATCTTCTTGAGTTCTTGGCATCTTCATCTATAAGAAAGGTTATCTTGGAGGTCAATACCTCTCGCAGCTACCAGAAACATCAACACTCCCTCTTAGCCAGGTAGGTATTCTCCATTATGTTTTTCCTCTGGTCCTCATAGCCTCGCAAGTTATGCCATGGTCCTCTGACCATGCCATGGTTATGCAGACTGTACTACTAAAAGCATCATCATGTCGCACATGGCTACACCCATTGTGTACCTTTTCTAGGGCCTCATCACCACTAGAATATACTAGGAACTAAATGCCCATAGGTCCTTATTTTTCCAATACATTATGAGGACCAACCATAGTTACAATTTCAACACTCCCTCTTAACTAGGGAGGTATTCATAACAACTAGCTAATCTATACTCAAGTTAACAAATCTATCTAGTGAAAGGTTACATCAAAATATGATCATCTGCATAACTTGGAACAACCTATCATAACACATGACATATAATCATCATCTGCATCATCTCATGGAGTAACCCTCCATCTCACAGAGCCATACTCAAGTTGAGTAACCAGGCATGATGTTGAATAAGTCAAGTGTTAAACCCTGCATAACGTGTAGTTGTCACACACTCAATATAATGACTAGTGACCATTAGGACCATTATTCTAACCATATGAACCATAGAGTAACTCTCTATCATATGGATCATGAAAGAATAATCGTCCTCACAAATGTTGAAAGCCACATCATGGGATACTGAGATCATTCTTCTAACCATATGAATCATATAGTAACCCTCTATCATATGGATGAAATGTCCCTTTCTAAATAGGAGTTGTAGAGAGGAGGCTTAATGGTCTAAACCACCCTGTTAGACTATAGCCAAGGCCATAAAAGGGGTAAACATGGTTACTAGAGGTCACTCCAGTCACAGGTGTTATATTCGGAAAGTGACATTGAGCTAAAAAGGGTTAAAAACGCTTTTAAGTCATTATGAGCTAATAATAGAAGTCAATGGTGAATTAGGGTTTCAGCAATGATTTAGGGTTTAGGAAAGCTATTAAGGAAGGGTCAGCGACCTAATTCATCATTATGCAGATTATGACTTGTCATTGAGGAGAGAGGCACATCTCAGGAGAGATAGTTCAGTGGATTCCAGGAGGAAGACACCAGTTGGTTGATTTCGATGTTTAGAGGCACACCCTAGTCACCGAGAAGATCACACAGATCTTCCATCATCCTTCAGTAGCAATTACGCAATGTTCGACACCAAGGGCATGTTCATCTAGAGTGAGGGCGCAGCTTCTGAGGAGGTTTAGAGATCGACTTGTCCCATCCAAGGAGAATTTTGAGATTTCCCTCTGACCCATTGGAGAGGAAGGCAAGACGCATCTTTTTCCTAGTTCCTCGCCAGATTCCGATGGATGAATCATCTAGGGCGCATTTTCCAGACTTGGGAGTGCGACACTTTTGGAGGATACATTCAGGGTTCTCGAGCAAGCATCAGGCCATATTCATGGAAACCCTTCCAACCCATTTCCCAATAGACCAAGGCAGTCATTTTGAGACACATCTCATCCGATTCCAACAGTGGAATCACTAGGGCACATTTTTCGAGAGAAAGAGGGGTGCATTCCCTTAGGGGGGATCCATCTAGGGTCCAAACCCACTGGAAGAGGGGTCTGACAGTTACTAGTACTGAGGACTAGAGTAGGGCACATCATTTGGGACAGTTTCCAGGCCATTCTAAGAGGTATAGCTCCCAGGGCGAATTTTCCATACTCTAGCAATTATCGTATGAGCTACCATAGTTCCAGCGCATCCATTGATCCCACAGTGCTCACATATTTTGGGTATTATCTTTAGTTGTTTATTTCTATTCTGGATAAGATCCTTTTGTCTTTTGATCTAGCCGAGTGTTGTCATTTTATTCAGCCACACTCAGCCTTTTGTAATCTACAGAGATATCATAATATAAACTTTGCAGTCCTTTGTCACATTTATTATTTGTATGACCATTTATATGTTGTAAACGATTGATCCTACACACACATTAGTCATGTTTCCTAGACTAGCCAAGTTAGGAACATTACAGTGGTATCAAAGCTTTATTCCTGCCAGCCTGTGACTAAAGACGATGAATGCAGCAGAAGACCCAGAGGGTCGTGAACATGTAGGTCACGAATATGTCACTTACAACAGGCGTAGCGAAAGAAGGTCTAGGTCCGACTTTCCCCCTTTTCCTCCTAGCTCAGAGGAAGATGAAGAGGCACACAGAGAAGCAGAGAGAAGGGCAGAGCATGAGGCTGAGCACGAGGTAGAGAGGATGCTAGGAGACAGATATGAGCAACCAGAGGGTAGTGGGAAGGCCCCCATGGAACCAGAGACAGCGTTCATGCAGGTTATCAGTGATATGTTAGCTAGTCAGCGGACCATGTCTCATTCCTTGGCACAGGTGGTTGATAGATTGGCAAGAGTGGGCACCCCAAACACACAAGCCCCGCATGCAGCACAAGGGAACTCAGGAGTAGGCAGTAGACCCCAGTCACCCACTAGCACATACACCTCTGCGAGTAGCATTCCCAGAGTCTTGTTTCCCAGTTTCCAGAGGGCACCCCCGTTAGCAGCACAATCGCCGATAACATAGAGGTTGCCCACTCATGCAGAGGGCATAGCAGAGTATTAGAGGGAGCACACAACATTGGGTCATGACTTCCATCAGGACATGGCCCTAGTTGAGTACTATGGACTCAGACTCGGGAACTGCCCCAGAGAGCCACAGAGAGGAGGACTGCAACAACAGTAGGGGCATAACATGGATTTTATTTGAAAAGTTGGTAAACTCACCATACCTTCTTTCGACGGATCATCCAAATGCACTGCCAGAGCTTGGGTACAGAAGCTAGACACATACTACAAGCTCAATAAGACGATCGAGACAGAGGCCATCAGTTTCACGACCTTACACTTGGAGGGCGAGGCACACGAGTGGTGGTATCATGGACTGGTGACATTGGGTCACAGTCGCATCGCCTCCTATAGGGAGTTTACAGAGAGGCTCATGGACAGGTTTGACAGGCGAGATCCCGAGATACACTTCAGGGATCTATCCTAGTTGAGACAAACTGGCACAGCAAAGGCATTCATCACAGAGTTTCAGCAGGTAGCTGTGGAAGTGACAGATATATCAAAGCCCAGTTTGATCATGTTATTCACAGAAGGACTCACATAGCCTTTGAAAGGATGGGTGAAGGCATACAAACCTCCCACTTTGCAGGATTCCATCCTTCACACCCGAGATTTGGCAGACTCAGTGCCAAAGACTAAAACCATTTTCAAACCCTTCATACCCCATAAGGATCGAAACAGGAAGCCATTCCAGAGAGAATGGAAGGGAAAGGAGAAGTTGGATGATGAGACTAGGCGAGAGCTTATGAAGGAGAAGCTTTGCTTCAACTGCAGAGACCCTTGGGTCCCAGGCCACAGGTGCATGGGCAAGGGAGAGATTCATTATATTGAGGTGGCAGCAGACATTGTGGATAGTGAGGAGGAGGAGCAGGACAATGGATCCACTAGCTCAGAGGAGGAGTTAGCACAGGCAGAGGAGAAATCTCCTTGTAGACCACCGACACCGGTAGGAGCCCATCCTCCAGTAGTCCCACAGTCGCCTGAGTAGGCTAACAGGAGGAAACCAGCAAAGAGAGGAGTCATAGCGACCCTTTTTGGTGTTCCCAGGTATGATACCCTCCGTATTAGAGGGACCATTTAGGGACAGCGGGAAATTGCCCTAATAGATGGTGGGGCCACCCACAACTTCATTGACGCTTCACTAGTATTGAGACGGGCACTTCAGACAAAGGAGTTTGAGGGTTTGATGTTACGATAGCAGATGGCCACACAGTGGAGTGTCTTGACAGAGTTCCAAATTTAGAGATGAAGTTAGGCAACTACACAGTGAGAGACACATTTTATGTGGTTGACCTATCTGACACAGATGTGGTGTTAGGAGTTCAGTAGATGATTACCTTGGGAAAAATCACCACCAACTACCAATCCTTGGAGATGGGATTTAGAGACCAGGATGGAAAGAAGGTTGTTCTAAGAGGTATGTCGACAGGAGCACCCAGGACAATTTCAGCCAAGAGGATGGAGAGGATATTCAAACATGGGGAGGTAGCATATGTCGCAGAATGTTTGATCACTACTCAGAAGGATTCATAGGGTCGACAACAGTATCATATAGAGATCAAAAATTTATTGGAACGACATCAGTAGGTCTTTGAGACGATTCCACCAGGGAGACCACCTGACAGGGGGTTTGAGCACACCATTGAGCTGGAGGAGGGGGAGAAACCTATGATCACCCCCCTCTATCATCATCCTAGGAGGTTCAAGGATGAGATAGAGAAGGCAATCAAGGAATTGCTAGTGATGGGAAACATCAGACTGAGTAGCAGCCCATTTGCTTCTTCAGTTGTCTTAGTTCTGAAGAAGGATGGCACCATGAGGATGTGTATTGATTACCGAGCCTTGAACAAGAAAACCATCAAGAACCGACACCCTATCCCATGCATTGACGAGTTGATGGATGAACTACATGGGGCAGTTTTCTTCTAAAAGATTGATCTACGCTCTGGATATCATCATATCAGCATACGAGAGTAGGACATAGAGAAGACGGCATTTCGATGTTGCTTTGGACATTTCGAGATGAACCTACTACATTTCAATCTTGCATGAACCATATATTCAGGGATCAGTTAAGGAAATTAGTCTTGGTTTTCTTCGATGACATCTTGATCTACAACCAGTCATGGAAAGAGCATATGAGGTATTGAGCATCATGGAGGCATGGTCATTATATGCCAAAGAGTCCAAGTGCGAGTTCGGTATGACAGAGTTGCTTTAGTTGGGCCACATCATCAATGCACAGGGGGTACAGGTGCATCGGGAGAAGATCAGGGCCATTCTGGATTGGTCGACGCCTAGGAACGTGACAGAGTTGAAGAGTTTCTTCAGGCTGTGCAATTATTACAGGCGGTTTGTCCGGGGTTTTTCTCAGCTTGGAGCACCACTGACAGATATTACCAAGCAGGGGGCCTTCGTATGGACCAAGAAATCACAGAAAGCCTTTGATCACATGAAGGAAGTCATGGGAACTTGTCCAGTGTTGGCATTACCAGACTTCCCTTTGCCATTTGTACTAGAGTGTGACGCATCTGGTGAAGGGATCGGGGTAGTTTTGATGCAGGGAGGACACCCCATTGTATTCGAGAGCCGGAAGCTTAGTTAGCTTGAGAGGTTGTACTCCATTTATGACAAGGACATGTTGGCAATCATGCATGCCTTGGCCAAATTCAGACAATACTTGGTGGGCAGCAAATTGTGGTCAAGACCGATCACAATAACTTGAAGTATTTCCTTAAGCAGAAGGACCTCAGTGAGCACCAATAGAAATGGGTGACGAAGGTACAGGCATTCGACTTTGACATAGAGTATGTCAAGGGGAAGAAGAACATTGTGGCTGATGCATTATCGAGGAGACCTGCGACCTGTTCTTTGATGGAGATTTCAGCAGATTGGAAATCCCACTTGTTAGTGGAATATTCCAAGAACAAGTTCGCTTGTGAGGTGATAGATGGGCAGATACAGGATGATCGGTATAGGGTCATTGACAATGTCATATTTTACAAGTTTAGAGTCTCCCTGGTGCCAGTTTGAGGGCTCAAGAAGAAGATCCTCACAGCAATTCATGATTTGCCTCTAGCGGGCCGTCAGGGGTTTTTCAAAACCTATAGACAGATCAGGGAGAGGTTCTCATGGAAGGGCCTCAAATAGGACATTATGAGACATGTCAGTGAGTGTGTGACTTGCCAGTACAACAAGTAATAGCATTCTCTCCTAGTAGGACTACTTCAGCCACTCCCCATTCAAGAGTAGAAATGGGAGAGTATATCTATGGACTTCATCACAGGTCTACCCGAGGTCCAGGGTAAGGACGGTATCTATGTAGTGGTTGAGAGATTGACCAAGTTTGCTCACTTCTATGCCATACTGACAGAGTATTGTGTAGTTTAGGTACCCGGGCTTTTCTTCAGGGAGGTCTTCAAACTTCATGGGTTATCGAGGAACATCGTCAGTGATAGGGACAGTCGGTTCATGGGGACATTCTGGAGAGAGTTGTTTCGGTTGGTGGGGATAGAGTTGACACACATCACCAGCTATCACCCTCAGACATATGGGCAAACCGATATTGTCAATAAGTGGGTTGAAGGGTATTTGAGGAACTATGTAGGAGGACAACAGAGAACGTGAGTAAAGTGGTTACATTTAGGAGAGCATTATTACAACACCACCTTCCACATGTCTGTTGGTATGACACCATTCCGAGCATTATACGGATATGATGCTCCCACTTTGGTGGACTTGGTCTTTGGGGAGAGAAAAGATCCCAAGGCCAAGGATTGGATCCTAGAGAGTCAGGAGATTCTCAAGTTGTTGAAAGAAAACCTGTAGACAACGCAGAAATGACAGAAGATAAGTGCAGACAGACACAGGATAGAGCGCAGCTTTGAGGTTGGAGATTTACTTTTCTTAAGACTCAAACCCTACAGACAGTCATCTCTGAAGAAGAGTGGGGTCGAGAAGCTCAAGCCCAGATTGTATGGTCCTTACAGGATCATGCGCCGAGTGGGCAAGGTTGCTTACGAGCTAGAGATTCCAGAGGGGAGAAAGATTCATAACGTGTTCCACGTATCTTGCCTCAAAAAGGCAGTGGGACAATTCATTATCACTTTAGAGGAGCTTCCCCCATTGGATGAGGAGGGACAGTTGGAGTTAGTTCCGAAGGAGGTTTTGGAGTTCCGGGAGCAGAAACTGAGGAGTGGGGTCATCAGAGAGTGTTTGATCAGATGGAGAGGGCTACCAGTAGAGGACGCTACTTGGGAGAGCGAGCAGGTGTTGCAGCACCCTGGACTGGTATTGCTTGAGGACAAGCAATCTCAAGAAGGGAGGACTGTAATGTCCCTTTCCAAATAGGAGCTCTAGAGAGGAGGCTTAATGGTCTAAACCACCCTATTAGACTATAGCCAGAGCCATAAAAGGGGTGAACAGGGTTACTAGAGGTCACTCCAGTCACAGGTGTTATATTCGAAAAGTGACATTGAGCTAAAAAGGGTTAAAAACGCTTTTAAGTCATTATGAGCTAATAATAGAAGTCAACAGTGAATTAGGGTTTCAACAGTGATTTAGGATTTAGGAAAGCTATAAAGGAAGGGTCAGCAACCTAATTCATCATTATGCAGATTATGACTTGTCATTGAGGAGAGAGGCGCATCTTAGGAGAGATATTTCAGTGTATTCCAGGAGGAAGACACTAGTTGGTTGATTTCGGTGTTGAGAGACACACCCTAGTCACCTGGAAGATCACACAGATCTTCCATCATCCTTCAACAGCAGTTACGCAGTGTTCGACAGCAAGGGCGCATTCATCCAGAGTGAGGGTGCATCTTCTGAGGAGGTTTAGAGATCGACTTGTCCCATCCAGGGAGAATTCTGAGATTTCCCTCTGACCCATTTGAGAGGAAGGCAAGGCACATCTTTTTCCTGGTTCCTCACCATATTCTGACAGAGGAATCATCTGGGGCACATTTTCCAGACTTGGGAGTGCAACACTTTTGGCGGATACATTCAGGGTTCCCAAGCGAGCATCAGGCCATATTCAGGGAAACCCTTCCGACCCATTTCCCAGTAGACCGAGGTGGTCATTTTGAGACACATCTCATCTGATTCTGACAGTGGAATCACTAGGACACATTTTGTTAGAGAAAGAGGGGTGCATTCCCCAGGGGGGATCCATCTGGGGTCCAAACCCACCGGCAAAGGGGTCCGACAGTTACCAATACTGAGGACTAGAGCAGGGTGCACCATTTGGGACAATTTCCAGGCCATTTCGAGAGGTATAACTCCCAGGGAGAACTTTCCAGACTCCAACAGTTACCGTACGAGCTGCCATAGTTCCAACGCATCCATTGATCCTGCAGTGCTCACATATTATGGGTATTATCGTTAGTTGTTTATTTGTATTCCGGCTAAGATCCTTTTGTCTTTTGATCTAGACGAGTGTTGTCATTTTATTCAGCTGCATTCGGCCTTTTGTAATCCGCAGAGATATCATAATATAAACTTTGCAGTCCTTTGTCGCATTTATTATTTGTATGACCATTTATATGTTGTAAACGATTGATCCTACACACACATTAGCCACGTTTCCTAGACTAGCCAAGTCAGGAACATTACAATGGATCACTAAGTAACCCTCCATAGAATAAAACACGTCTCCACGGATGTTGAAATCCATGCCATGGGCTACAAGGACCATTCTTCCTAATCTGGTCACTATCTGTGACACAGGAAGAATCATTGTCCTGGACCATTTTCATTAATCTGGTCAGTATATGTGACACAGGGAAATGATTGTCATGTACCAATCTCCCTAATTTGGTCACTACCTGTGACACGGGAAGACGGACCATTCTTCCTGACTGGGAAATGCCCCAGGAGAATGACTGTCTTGGACCATTTTCATGCAGAAAATGATTGTCCATGGTACATCAACAATCTATCAAACCGGGACCATTCTCCACTACGAGAATGTCCACCAACAATCTACCCATCTTGGATTAACCATCCACTCTCACACTGAATATTCATGATGCTAATCATGAACACTCCCTCTCGCCCAAGGGAGCAATCTCCACAAGCCCTAACTTGTCCCTGAAGTGTATAAACTTCGTCCTCAATAGAGGCTTCATCAAAAATGTCAGTTGTTTGCTCATCGGTGGAGATGTATTGGAGATTCACTTCTCCCTTCTAGACTCTTTTACGAAGATAATAGTATTTGATCTCAATGTGCTTCGACCTGTCATGGAACACCAGGTTCTCTAAAAGCGTCACACAACTTTGATTATCACAATATATCACGGTCGAATTCATCACATGATCAAATAGTTCAGAAACCAACTTAGAGAGCCACATTGCTTACGTACAAGCCTCATAAGCTACAATATACTCTACCTCTGAAGTACTGAGTGCGACAAACTTTTGCTTCCTTCTAGTCCAAGATATCATAGCATAGCCCAAACTGAAGAATAAACCTAAAGTGCTCTTTTTGTCATCTGCACTCCCTTCCCAATCAAAATGTGTATATCCTTGCAGATGTACATCACTATTTGAGACATATCTCAAACCATAGTTCAGCGTTCCACATAGATGCCTCAAAATATGCTTTCCATCTATCCAATGCCCATGTCTCGGTTCCACCTAGAACTGGCTCAATGTATTCACAAAAAAGCATATGCCTGGCCTAGTATTTACCAAATACATCAGTGAGCCAATCAACTATCCGACGTGGACGCATCTACTAGTGCAGAATTTGAGTCTCTCAACTTCTTCAGGTTCTTCACCAATGGAGTGGCCATGGATTTACAATCCATTATCGCAAATCTATGAAGGATCTTCACAACATACTTCCCTTGACCAAGGAAGATTTCTCTGGGCTTCTACCATACTTTTAATCCCAAGTAATAGTGCATAAGAACAAGATCCTTCGTATCAAATTCAGAGGCTAGCTCCCTCTTACACTGAAGAATGAGAAGCTTTGCACCTGTCAGAAACAAGTCATCGACATATAGTACTAAAATCACAGGTGCATCATTCACAACCTTGAAGTAAAATTTCGAGTCTGCATAACTCTTGGAGAATCCAAGTCTTGTCAAATAACTGTTGATCCACACATACCAATCTCTTAGAGCTTGCTTGAGTCCATACAAGGCCTTCTTTAATCTACAAACATGAGACCCTCTAGAGTGAACCTCAAAACCTTGAGGTTGCTCGATATACACTTCCTCTTCAATCACTCCATTCAAAAAAGTTGTCTTCACATCCATCTGGTGAAGACTCCAACCCATAGAGGTTGCAAGAGAGATAATGGATCTGACAAAAGTGTATCTAGAAACAGGTGCAAACATCTCATCATAGTCTTCTCCCTCTTTCTGGGGGAAACCTCTAGCCACAAACCTCACTTTGTGCTTCTCGGTGCTCCTATCAGTTGCATGTGAGATCCTCTAGATCTCATGAAGGCTACCTCCTCCTCAAAGGAAACATCCCCGCTCACCTCAATATGTCTCTAAACTGGGATGTAGATCTTATATGCCTTCGACAATTCAAGGTACCCAACAAATGTACCCTTCTTGTCTGAAAGGTCTAACTTCATCCTTTTCTCCTTGGGTACGTGAATGTAAACAAGACACCTAGATATCTTGAAGTGTGCAACCTGTCACAATCACTACCACTGTCTCATCCATGAGACTAGATCCACTCAAGAAAGAAATTGTCATAGGCCCACACAAATATGAATGCACAAAGTCCAAGATCCCCTTGGATATGTTGTCACGGCTTAGAAAAGATCCCTTGGAATTCGTGCCAAGAGCACAACCTCTGCAAATGCCATCATGCTCAAAATAGAGTTGTGGAAGCCCCGTCACCATCTTCTCCAGAATGGGAAGAGCTCTATAATGCAAATGAGCAAGTCTCATATGCCATAACTCATTCAACTTGATAAAATCATGCACCAAGACCTGAACTGGTCAAATTGTCAATCTGTACAAACTCCTTCTCTGGTCAGACTGCTTCATGTCTCAAACTAGAGACTATCTAATATGTTGCTTTATGCAACCATCACTATAGCTCCCTCTTAGAGCTATCACTAGTGTCCTCCCTCTTGCCCAGAACAAGAAACAAGAACAACAACTTTTCCATGGCAACCTCCATGGAATTTAACAAGATAACATGCCCAGAATAGACAACAAAACAAGAATATCTCCTCGAGGGGAGATCAACAAGTGCATCTCTAGTGTTTAAGTGGTTAGTATAATGATCATAACTTCAATAGATCAAGATGCAACATACGATCACAATAATGCCATAACAGTTAGGGACATATCAAAACAATCAAACATGGAGGGTGCGTTGTTTCTCCATATGTGATGGATCTTAGATCCCTCTGGATCTATGATTTTTGCTTGGACAAAAGATCACTTATCTTGCAAAAACCCTCAAGATATTGATACAGTTTAAACATATATAAGTATGTACCTCTCGCAATAGCGACAAGTGGCAACAAACAATGACAATCAGTGGCACCATCAGTAGCGACAAACCCTAAAACTTCAAAGTGCTTTGATTTGCACTCTGAAGGTAGTTTATGATGTGCTAGGGTAGGGTGCACCTGTTGGTGAAGGAATTAGGCCAAATGACCTAGGGAAAGGTGCTCAATGAGCTTGAAAAAATAAAACTGTGTAGTGGCAAGGTAATGCAGCAGGGTGTAGTGACAAAATGCAACGACGAACTACAGTGGCAAGGTAAATCTCATGATCTTCCTTCCATCGATTAATAGACTATTCTGAAGGAAACCAAGCATTGATACCATGTTGAAATTTTGTTGATTACATTAACATTAGATTTACCATAGCAATTTGAACTTCTTTTGCATGCTTGTTTCACCATAGGCAATGTTGCACCATCGCCACCAAACCATAGGCACCTACTTGTGCCACCCCCGAGCATAACATATACACCCTCGGAAACCCTTCTACACAAGGGGAGAAAACCCAACAATCTTCTTATAGAGAATATCCTTGCCAAGGCAAAATAACCAAGAACAAGCTCTGTCCACTAGAAAAAATCGACAAGAAATAATCCAACAACATAGATGCAACACACTCTATCCAGAGCGCTAGGGTGTTTAGCCTCCACTAGCGTACCACCAACAATATTGCAACAAACCCTAGCTAGAGCATTAGGGTAGCTGGCCTTCACCAAAACATCACCAAGAGATAAGATAAACCCCAACCAAACTTGTGCCATCCTTCCTATTGCAGTTGCATTTGCGTTATAGATAAGAGTGAGAGAATGTATCAAATGAGGAAGGCATCACCCTTATTTATACTAATCTGTCTAGTGACTTTTCTTGTAGGACCCACCTGACGTTCTAGAAAATATAATTTTTGTTTTATCTTCTTCTTCTTGAGCATTATAAATCTTCTTTATTATTTTTTGTGAGGCCGACTGGGATCTTCTTGAGTTCTTGGCATCTTCATCTACAAGAAAGGTTATCTCAGAGGTGAATACCTCTCGCAACTACCACGAACATCAAAAAGGGATAGATGCAGGAGAGAGAGAGAAGGGGGGGTAATAGCAGAGGGAGAGAGGGAAACAAGGAGAGAGAGAGAGAGAGGGAGTTAAAGAGAGATAGAAAGAGAGAGGGGAAGTGAGAGAGATAATGAGGGAATGTAAGAGAAAATGGGAGAGAAAGAGAGAGAGTGGGCGAGAGAGGGGAAAAAGAG
>ML800571.1:103207-119548 GCA_009831015.1 Picea engelmannii
CTCTGGAGTTGTATTCTCCTCCTCCATCTGACCTGAGTGCTTTGATATATTTGCCACTCTGTTTTTCAGCTTCTGCCTTGAATTCTTTGAATTTTGCAAAAGTTTCAGACTTGTGTCTGAGAAAATAGATCCAGATTTTTCTGTTGAAATCATCAATAAACGTTAAAAAGTAAAAGCTACCACCTATTGACTTTGTTTGCATTGGTCCACATAGGTCAGTGTGGACAAGTTCAAGATGTTGTTTAGCTTGATTGGAAGACTGTGGAAAACTAGTTCTCTTATGTTTTCCAAGTATGCATGACTCACATGGGGGAATTTGCTATTTAAATATAGGAGGACCTTTGACCATGGAGTTCTTCTGAAGAAGACTTAGACTCTGAAAGGGTAGATGTCCAAATCTTGTATGCCAAACCATTGTTTCATTCAGGGTAGATGCACTCTGTGTATATGGTTGAATCAGATTTGCAGTTCTAAGTGTAAGGGGAAACATCCTATTAGGAGTCATATGGATTTCAGAAATTAATTTTCTGTTGGGGTTTTTGTCATATATTTTGCAAGATGCTCCCTTAAAAAGTACCTTATAGCCATGTTCAATGAGCTGTCCTGCACTTAGCAAATTATGTTTCAGATCTGGAACATGATAGACATTGTTTATGTCTTTTTTTACATTCTGTTTAGTAAGAATAGGAACAGTTCATTTTCCTTGAACTTTGACTAAAGAATCATTTCCAAGTGTAATATCAGATGAGAGTGAAGAATCAATGCATGAAAGTAAATCTTTGTTACTTGTCATGTGATTGTTGCATCCACTGTCCAGCAACCAGAGATCTTTAGGTTGTTGTTCAGTCTTGTGGCACGAAAGAAACATACCTCTTGAGTTTTCTCCCGTGTGATTTGACACATGTGCTCTACCTGAGAGCTGATCTGCTTGCTTCTTCCTGCATTCAGATTCATAGTGCCCATACTTTTTGCAGTAATAGCATTGTATGCTTGATTTCTCATTTGATCTTCTCCCTCTACCTCTTTGAGGTTGAAAACTCTGATTCTGATTTTGTTGCATGTGTGCTTGGAAGTGTTGATTCGGTTGTTGTTGTATGTGTCCTCCACTGGAATGAGGATTTCTATGACTGCTCCCTCTTCCTTGGTGATCTCTGCCTCACCCTCTGCCTCTCCCTCTGCTGAAGGAGAATTGTATTTTGAAAGCATTGGTGATTGACTCATCTGTGAGATGCAGTCTGGTCTCATGTGTCACTAGAGAACCAATTAGTTCATCTGTTGAAAAACTTGACAGATCCTTGGATTCAAGGATTGTTGTTACAACCATTTCAAATTTCTTTGGTAAACTTCTGAGGATTTTCTCAACAATGCGTTGATCAGTGATGGTTTCACCAGTCAATCTGATCTGGTTCACGATGCCCATTTCTCTGGTCATGAACTGATCCACACTTTCGGACTCTGTCATTCTTAGAGTCTCGAATTGCATCCTCAAGGTCTGCAGTTTAACTATTTTGACCCTGTCATTTCCTTGGTAGGAAGATTTAAGGATGTCCCAGGCCTGTTTTGAAGTACCAACGCCTGTGATTTTTGAGAAAATCGAGTCATCCACAGAATTTTGAATCCAAAATTTAACTTTATTTTCTCTGTTTCTTTGAGTTGCCTGAGCAATTTTCTGCAGGTTTGTCATGGCGGCAAGGTTTGTTGGATCTGGTTCCACATATCCATGATCCACTGGATCCTAGCACTCTTGTGCTTGCAAGAAGGATCTCATCCGAAGAGACCGGAACTCATAGTTCTTTCCAAGAAGAATCGGACCCTAAGTTGGTCCTAAATTGCTAGACGTCGCCATCTTTTAAAGAATTTAACAAAACAGAAAAAAAATTCTTACTTACCTGTCTCCTGCATGTAATTTGCAGTGGCTTCAGAACTCTGCGATTCGAGATTTCGCGAGTTTCGACTTCGCAATTTTTGGCTTCGTGATTTTGACTTCGGGACTTCGTTATACGAGTCCTCCGATCTCTTGTCACTCCAACCTCCGATCGCCGAAACGCCGAAGGGAGTTTATCGGCCTTGAATTGGCCCTTAGTCTCCGATCAATGTGACCATGTGCCTTGATGTTAAAGCACTACGGGCTTTTCCAGTTCTTTGTCTTTCAATTTGCCGAAATGCGAAATATGCTGGAAAGGCCCTTCTTGAAAGCCTTTTCGGGATTTCGCGAATCGGGACTTCGGGATGCGAAGTGGCCCGGTTCTCTGTCTGCGGGATCCCCGGTATGCCGAAACACTGAAATATCCCGGCTCTTATTTCCAGACTTTTTAGAGTAACGCAATTCGGGATTTCGTGTTTCCCGATGTCAAGAGTCCTCAACCCTTTGTCCTGCCGATTCCCGAAATTCCGAGTTCCGATACTCCTTTCGTGCTTTCGGGACTTCAAATGCCGAAATGCCGAAATTTGCCTTTGGACAATCAACGGTCCAGATCCTCTGATGATCTGACAGTCCAGATCCTTTCGGGATTTCACGAATCGGTATTTCGCGACTCTTGAATTCGCGATTTCGGGTTTCGGGACTTCCTGTTTCCCGATGTCGAGAACCTCTGGCTTCTCGATCGCCTAATCGCTGAAATGTCGATTTGTCGAAATGGCTTTAACTTCAGTTAGCCCCTTGGGCTATACCTCTGGTCCACATGACCTCCCCTGATATAACCACAGTCCCTTTCGGGGTTTCGCGACTCAAACGCGCGACCTCTTGGTCTCTCGACTTCCGAAAAGATGATTTTCGAAATGTTGATGGCCTTTCCTTTCGAGACTTTCCCGAAGGCGTAGATTGTTGCCACGCGTCCCCTCAAGATGGATGGTCCTCGTCGTTTCACAATTTTGCGACTTGCGACTCCAAATCCTCTGTCAACTTGAAACCCCGGTAGCCGAGATGCCAACGGTTTCCTCGATCTCCGCCATGTGTCCGAATGAATGGACGGCTGTGATCTTTTCGGGATTTCAGGACTTTCGCTGTGGAGTGTCCCAACCTTTCGTCAACAAGACCTCCGATATCCCAAACTCCGAAATGCCGAAAAGTTGATGGCGCTTGTATTTGCTGCCACCTGTCCTCTGAGATGGACGGCTCACAATCCTCTCGGGATTTCGCGATACGTGATGTCGGGATTTCACGTATCGGGGTTTTGGAGAGCAGTGTCCTTTGCTCGTCCAACTCCCAATCCCCAATTTTGCGATCAGATTAGATCGACGACTCACAATCTATCTCAATCCAATAGTCCAGAATAACTCATGATTTTGCGATTCACGAATTCTCATGGCAGACCTCTGACCTTTACACCTTGCAAGTCAGCGAAATGCCGATATCTCGCCACGTGTCTCTTGATGGACGGTCCAGATGATTTTGGGATTTCGCGACTTCTTTCTTCTGTGCAGTGCAGAGGAGTTAAACCTCGTGCACTTTGTCACGGATCCAATGGCTGTCGGTCCTCTGCGCAAGATCTAACGGCTGAAATTCTTTTGCCTTTTCCGCGCTCTCCTCGTCCCTTCTGAACTGGATTTCCACCTCAGATCTTTTCGGAGGACAGATCTTACTACTGCAACGGTTGTTCTCTGCGCCTTCGACGTGTTCTTTGCGGCTTTTGCAAAGATTGACCGGTCTTTCACTGATTTGCAAAGATTTTACGAGATCTTTAAAGGTTTGTTCTTTGCAACAGTCTTTGACAGATTTGAGAGAATTCCTGCAATTCTTTAAACGCTTCTTCTTTCTGTAACAATATTTCACAAATTTGAACGAATTTCTTTGAATTCTTTAAATGTGCTTGCCTCCTGTAGCTCTTCTTCGTGAATCTTTGAGGAATTTGTAATTGTTCACGAATCTTTACAGTTTCTCCTTCTGTAGTCTCTTCTTCCTCGATCTTTCGAGCGTATTGCGCTCTGCTTCCTCATGTGAGCTTCTTACAGTGATCTTTTGAGAGAATGATGGACAACTTCCCAAGCCTTGTGAAAAAACTGTGTCCCGTGCTCTCGTGATCTGTGTAAGCTCTGCGCTGTGAGGATCGTGTTGCTCTCCAGCCTGTGTGAAGAGGCTTACTACTGTAGCTCTGATACCATGATAAATTGTGAAGCAAGAAATGCAGAGAGAAAGAATAGAACAGAAAACAGTATATTAGAATGTAAGAAGAAAAGTACAATGAGAAGAGTTAATGAAGAACTACCATGCAAAGGGAAATAGCTGAGCTAAATAGGCTCAAGCAAAACAAGAATAGAAAGTACAGCTGACCAGGACAGCTGGCAGTGTACAGTCAGCCTGTTGAGGTTACATTATATTTAACAGATAGCTTATGTAGAAAATGCAGTGATTTTTAACTGCGTTCAACGTCACATTCATAATAGTAGAGATACTCATTTGTTGAAATTTGCAGTATGGGCATTGAAATGCCCACTTTCTTAGAGGAAAAATTGCAATGTGAAAGTTTGATCTATTATTCATTGAATGACGTAATGTTCATAAGAAAAATTGTAATGTGAAAGGCTGATTTATTATTCATTGAATGATCTAATGTTCTGAGGGTAATTTCTTTCAGATTTTTGTATGTAACAGATTTTCAGTGTACTATTAATACTTATTTTATCTTTTTGAATTTACTCTCTGGATTTGAATTTGCTATTTTTTTTAGGAGAAACACATATTTTTAACCATTAAACTCACTCTACGATTTTTTGGGAGAAAACACATATTCTTAACCATTAAACTCACTCAAACTGTTTTAAACTCACTCAAATTGCTGCTGTACAAATGAAAAGAATTCTTTATTTTTTTTGCTGGTGAACTTAATTTTATTCATAATAATATTACATGCAAAACTTCATATCCATAAAATATGTGTTTGGGCTTCATATATATACCCTACCCAAACCTCCCTCAGCATTTCCCTGAAATATGTTTGGGGCTTCATATGCATACCCACGCCCAGAATATCTGGCCATATCTTTGCATGTCCAGAGATCTGTATTTTCAAGCATCTGTGAGATTTGCACGTATGACAATGTGATCGCAAGGGCATGTTGTCGTTAAAATGGTGATATATATACTACAAACGTGAATGCCTTACAGGACTGTGAGCCTTAAAATGCATACTTTGGAGCTCATCAATTTTGATCCCAACTTACATACTACTTTCACAGGCTAATCCTACAAAGACAGTTCTCTTAAACAGTACCAATATGTGATTCAACAAAATATCACTGTATTTAAGTTTGTTTGTTTGTTTTAACTGTGTGCTAGTTCTAGTAAAAAAATGTTTCATTTGCATATTGGTTTTTCCAATACAATGAATTGTAGATTGGATTTAAAATGCTTAACTAAATAATTTTGATGGGAAAATCTATATTTTGATTTCACAACTCTCGCTATTATGTCAAACAAACGAATTTGAACTATGTATACTTGACTGTTGAATATGGTTAAGCATTTCTGTTTTAATGTGAATAATAAAGATATTATTATGAAAGCCATAAATCTAAATCTTTTTACTTTTTACCCAATAGAAAATTTGCTCAAATTATATTTAGAAGTATAATTTTTTTACATCTTTTTGTAAGTGATTAAAGTGGATGTATCAAGTAGTCAAAACATATATTGTCCAGAAATAACATTCTTTACAAGTCTCATAGGACCGATATTTCAAAATGTGATGCTACATAACCATAATACTAGATCAAAAGGTAAACATATGACTTTATATACCCATATCTATATGATAAAAGCTCAAAAATAGTATAAGGAGACTCAAAATACCGAAATACGAAAATTGTCAAAATAGGATGAGTTGTCTTTTGGGACCTTGAGTCCTGTTTTCCCACTTGAAATATGTAATTTTTCCTTCAGGTTCATGTATAGCTTGTTTAGATAGATGATCTGCCTCCTTATTAAAATCCCTGAAAAATATGTTGGAAACGAATTTCTTGAAAGTTTTTTAATAATTCCTTGGTTCTCAGCTTCCATCCTTCGATAGCACTAGCGTGGAGTCTATTAGCACTGAAAATCACCCTCAGATTGCGGGAGGATAAGCCCAGTACCTATTAGATTTTTTGGTGGATGTTGGTTTTATATGAGTGGAGGTCAATGGACAAAACTCAATCTATGAATGATGTTCAACACAGAACTGGACAAGAAATGCACAAGGAAGTTAGGGCCACAACTAACTTTAGTCAGTGAATTGAGTTTACGTGTGAGCAGAGGGAAGACTTAGTAAGAAAGGTGGACAAGACTGCTATGGGCATCAGGCCTTCAAGCCACTTGGAGAAGAAAAACTCAAACTCAAGATCACTCTTAATCTCAAGATTCAGACACTGAAATATGTCCAAACAACACAGTCACAACAGCACAATGATCAACCTACATCACCATGCAGCTACAACAACTCGATTGAATCCTCCATTCCCGAGCCATTCAGTGTAAGAGGGGAAAAGATCACAAGGAAGCTCACTAAAACTGGTCACGATACCGATGTAATCAAACCTACATTACAACAACATAACAACCCTCGACTGGATCCTCCATGCCCGAGTGTTTTAGCACAATTTTTACAAAGAGATGAAAAGAGGCTGACTTCTATTAATCTGAAAGTCTCAAATCCAATACATAAGCAGAGAACAGTTCTAGCATCAAAACATTACAAAATAGGGAGATTTGCTCAACCAGTTGACAACCTTAACAAAATATCAAAACTACCTACTTGTACTCAGAACTGTCCACAACCACCAGGGGCACGCTCTGGCCACTACATTCAAGGCTTGGCATCTACATCTTCTTCTGTCAGTCTGTACATGCATTCTTCTGTGAGACACGAGCTCAGATCAACATGGGTTTTGCAGGAAAATCTGCTCACAGGGGTACCACGGGCTGACAGCTTTGACCCTTGCGTTGGGGCCTCCATGCCTTTTGTTTATGGGGTGAGACGAGGTTTCAACCACCACCCCATTTCCATTAATTACTTTCATCGGGATTAGGGCGGGGCTAATGCCCAAAGAGCTTCCATGCACAGCTAACGATTCTTCGAGCTTCATCCGATATTTTGAAACCATGGTGGTCTCGCTCTGTAACGAACACGGGTAACCCTTGCCTTTGGTGCAGGTCTTCGTGAAATCAACACCCTTTCCTTTGCGCTCCCAGAGCTCCTGGTGTCAACCTCTTCTTCATGCGACCCTGGGCCACAACTTGGCGCTTAACTTCCGAGTGCTTCACGACTTTGCACTTCGCAAAGTCAACGCTTTTCCCTTTGCCAATTTCCTGAATCGCGAATTAGCGATTCACTTATCTGCTGCCACGTCCTTCCTTCCATTTGATGACCATGATCTCTTCCTCGAAACTCCACCTCGGACGACTCCATGCGATGGGGAATAACCTTTCTTTCTGGACTCGCTTTTCATGTGACCATGGGCCCAATTCCTAAGCGCTTCGCAACTTCACGTTTCGGGTGCTTTAATGTGGGCCACTCCCGAACTAGAGCTTAGCGAGTGCTAGCTCCCTTCCAATGGACCCTTCCCATGTGACCTCCGTTATGACCTGGGGCCTAACTTTCGAGCGTTTCAGGACTTCGTGTTTTGCAAAGTCAGAAGTTAGCTTACCTCCTTTCTTCCGATTTCCGATTCTCCGACTTCGCTAGTGTCATATCAATGGTCCAAATCTAATCTTCCTATGACCTGTGACTTCGGACCTTTTGCTATGGCGTTATACTTTGCGCACTTTTGGAATTATGCATGCTCGCGCATCGTCAATCTGATTTGTCTGATGGATCTTCATCGTTGAAAGATAAGCTTTTCTGCTTGCTTGCATTTCGAGACCGAAATGGACTGCTCTGAACGCTGCACTTTGATGCTTCTTGTGCAGGCTGCGAACTTGGACAACCTGCTTCCATTGACAACTATATGTGATAATAGAGTCTTCCTCTATTTGTTAGCCATTCTATAACTACCTTAGAGTCTCCAAGAACCTGAAGTTTATGAAGAGACAGATGTGTAGCTAGTGTGAGAGTTGCCCATACTCCCAGTAGTTTTTCCCTTGTATTGGATCCTTCCCCACAGTTGAAAAACAATCTATATACTGACAAATATGGAGTTTTGATAACCCCCCTGGCTCCACACTTCTTGCCACCTGTTTGTGTTGCCCCATCAAAACATGCAATAGTAGTATCAACTAGTTGAGTAATCAAACAAGCTCTTAAAGGGACATGTTTTTGTAGGAATATGTTTTTGTGTTGTCGTGTGTCTTTTAAGTGAGCCGAGAGTCTTGATAACCACAGAGAGAACTGAAGGAGAAGTATTCTCAAAGATAACTTTGTTCCTCTCTATCCAAATATACCAGCAAGTAAGGGCAGCTAGAATAGAGGAGACAGACTTGTCCTCTGTCCAAGAGTTAAAACAATCAGATAGTGTATCCCCTTCCCAATTTTTTTTATACTTCTAAATGGTTTTTATTCTTTCCCGGACCAATTTGGTGAAAGTGCACTGTATGAAAAGGTGGTTAATATCTTCAGTGTTTTGTTTGCACAATTGGCAACGGCTTGGGCCCTCCCAGCCTTTTTGTTGTAGTATATCCCATGTTAATACTTTGTTTTCAGCTACCAACCATATAAACAATTTGATCTTGAGTTGCATGGCCCATTTCCAGATATTAAACTTCCATCCACCATACCTTGGGAACCTCTAGGTAGATATGAGAGCCATATAAGCATTTTTAACAGTAAGAGATCCAAAAATGTCGCCTCTGGTCCACATAAGTTCATCTTCTGTATCCTGGATGGAGGCTCCTGCACCGATAAGAGTGATACGACATTGATCCCATTCAGCTGCCAACTCACTTGTAACACCCAGCTCGTTGCTACAGATCTAGTTGTATGTGATGGAGAAATGATCCACGTGCCCTTTGGCTTGGGCGGGAACTATAATCTTTTTCCGCCTTAAGTGAGTGATAAGAGCCTGTGAGAGAAAAGATCTATCTCCCAGTCCCAAGATTCTGTCTCGACCGAGAAAAATAAGGTGGCTTGATCCGGGGATCCAGCTAAGACAATGCGTGATCAAGTGGACCGATTTTATAAGACTGTTCCAGATCCTTGATGCTGCAGACTGTTTGAAGGTGGCCGACCTAAATCAATTGGTGACAGATGTAAAGGGAAGATATGTATCCTTAATTACATTGTGCCAAATGCCATCCCGAGTTAAAACTCCCCAGAGTGTATTAGTTGTCAAAGCTTTATTGAAATGGAATAAATTGTGAAAGCCCCATCCACCGCACTTCTTTTGTTTAGATAGAGATTCCCACCCGCAGAGATGGAAATGTTGAGTTTCACTGTTACCATTCCATAGAAAATTAAACATAATTTTCTGAATCTTGTTTAAAACTGAGCATGGAATGGTCTCCAATGACATCCAATAAACCGATTGACTCTCCAATACCGATTTTATTAAAATATATCGACCACCCAAGGATAACCACCTATTGCACCACAGTCCAATTTTTTTCTCCATCTTGGCCAACAACCAACTCCAATCTTCAACTTTGTACACCCTAGTCTTTAGATAATAACCAAGATATTTGAAACCTATAGCTAGATCTGTAAATTTATATGGGAGAAATGACTTGAATGGGGTAAGGTCCACTTCAGATAACCCCTCATAAAGAACAGTTGTTTTGGAATCATTGACCTAAAGACCCAGAGCATTACAGAACAATTTGACGAGTCTGTCAATTTCCAACCATTCTTGAAGTGTGGCATTGGTCATGATTAATACATCATCCACGAAGAATAAGTGGAGAATTTTTATCTTTCTAGACACCTTAATACCTGCTAGTTTGCCCTCTCCTTTGTTTTCCTTTAATAAAAGGCTAAGACCCTTCATAGCCATAATAAATAACAATGGGGATAAAGGACACCCTTGGCATAAACCTCTGCCACTTCTGAAAAAATATGTAGCCTCTCCATTAAGTAACACAACAAAAGACGAGGAGACGACACAACTCATAATCGAATTGGTCATCTAAATACAAAAGCCCACTTTTATTAAAATCATCCTTAACAAATCCCAATCAATGTAATCGTATTCTTTCCGCAGATCCAAATTCAGAACAAGGGACTTTAATTTCTTTTTTTTATGCTATGGAGGCACTCATGTGATGTTCCAATGGCATCTTGTATCTACCTACCTTTCAAAAATCCCAACTGCTCTGCTGAGAGTGATCTAGAAAGGATAGGTTTTATCCGATTAGCAATGATTTTTTAGATTAATTTGTAGCAAAGGTTACATAACGATATAGGCCTTAAATCTCCAAAGGTAGTTGGCTTATTTGCTTTTGGAATAAGGGCTAAGAAAGTAGAATTTAGACTCCCAACGATAAATCCTTTCAATCTCGACTCCTCAACCATCTCTAAGAGGTCCTCCCCTACCAAATCAAATAAGTGAGTGAAAAACTCGAGAGTCCAGCCATCGGGCCCTGGACTTTTATCTTTTTTGAATAGAGATAATACTTCTTTCAATTCACCCAAATTTACTAGACCATGCAATGATCTTGCCTCTTCAACATTAACCAGCCTGGAGAAAAGAGCGACAACTTTGACTTGCTCAGTTGTGGATGGATGGCCTAAAGCCTTGAAAAAAAAATTAAAGTAATTTACCGCCTCCTCTTTTAATTCTCCTTGACCCGTGTGCATATTCCCAGTTTCATCTGAAATCTCCCAAACATGTTTCTGATTCCTCCTGTGATTAGCATAATGGTGAAAAAACTTTGTGTTTTGGTCGCCACTTTGGATCCAGATCTCCCTGTTGCATTGTCTCCACAGTTCTTCATTCGCTTTTAATAGTTTATTTATTTCTTGTTCCATGTTACAAAGGTGTATTTCCACTTCCGAAAGTGATGCACCTCCCACCATATTCAAAATAGTATATTTTATTTCAGTCTCTAACATTTCCAGATGTAGCAAGTGCCTGCCAATTCTTTCCTTTACCCAAATCTTGGTGTGTGTCTTCAAGTCCTTTAGTTTCCATACAATTCTGCATTGTTTGTCTTCTTCGGATAAATTTTTTGGATCCTTCCATACCTTATGAACTAAGTCATTGAAATCCTTTTCTAGCAACCACCGAGAATTTAATTTGAAAGGGTAGGCTTTGTATAAAGGAGGAATCTCCAACTGTAATAAAATAGGGGCATGATCTGATATAAATGGGTACTCCACCCAGGACTTGTAGAGGCCCACACTTGTTAATAAATCTTCGGAAATAAAACATCTATCCAGTCCTTTGCAATAGAGTATGTACCAGTACGCCCATTCCTCCAGGTAGGGACAATCTTTTCTGGTTGGATATCAAATAAATTCTTGGATTGAAATAAAGCTTTGAAAAAACCGAACAACGGTCCAGCTTGTGAGGATCCTCCCCAGACCTCACCTAGCGAGATAGTTAAATTCAAATCGCCAGCAATAACCAGATTTTTATAAGATAATAAACCATTGTCTACCACAAAATTCCAAAAACTCTTTCGTTCCGAGCATGGTCCATATATATTGAGCAGTGTGAGCTCCCTCTTGCTAGCAATACACCTACATGTCAACAGTATGCCACCATAGGAAAGGTGAGGAACCAATTCGAAAATGTTTGGATCCTAGGTGACTAAAAGACCTCCCGAAGTACCAGCCAAATTTACAGCACAAGAAACCCAAGAAGGTCAGAAGAAATTTATGAAAGCTTTGGCTTTTTTTTCATGAACCAAAGTTTCCTGTAAAAACGTGATGTCTGGACGAGTTCTATCCAGAAGACGACGGACATAGGCAGTTTTGAGGGTGCCCCCGACCCCTCTAAGATTTAAGGAAAGTAATAACATTACTTTGCCCTAGCCAGGGTTTTCATTTCTCTAAGTGCCCCACAGTCAGTGGTAGAAGGAACAATATCAATTAGCAGTGAGGTTGAACCCGCCAATTTCTTCCGAGATCTCCTTGTATTTATAGGGGAATTTTCAATGCCCAGGCCCTTAGACCATGCATACTCTTTTCCTGCCCCCTCAGAACGTGGACAAGAGGTACTAGCCTCCCCACCACTAGTGGAATTTCCATAAACAATGTTTCCCAAGTAAACTGGTAACTGAACAGTAGAGTTAGTGTCGCAGATGGAAGGAATCAAGGAATCCATCACAACATTGAGAGTAGTATCATCATCCTCCGATTCCCTACAATCAGGGAGAGTTTCAATACCATCCGACGAAGGCATAGACAAAGGAGAGGAGATAACCAGTGGACTAGGGTCATCACAGCCAACAGGAAGCCTAGAATGTGTTTCCTTATCAGAAGTAAGATCAGGACTCGTGGCTAGATTTAAAGACTCTACCCTCGAAAACCCCACCGGTGATGAAACCCTATCCTTCTAACAAGCTAACCCCACTAAAGCAGGTCCAAAAAGTTCCCTATCCACCTCAGCGGACACCTCGCCTTTGGAAGTAGAAATTTTTAGCCAGCATGAAGCATCCAATGCATCCCTTTCCCACAAAGATAAAGTAGAATATAAAGAGCAGGGCAATGTTGTTTTAACTTACCGGTGAGCGTGTCCACAGACTCAAGCTGGCTAGAAACCTCCGATGAATAATGCAGTTTCCTGGTCCCATAAGAGTCCACTTCCGGTGAGTAGCCATGAAAATCTCTAAATAAAGTGGTGTCTTCTGACACCTCTTCCTCCACAAATCCCTTACAGTCCCTTCAAAGGTCTCATGTACTACGACAAAGGCTACACCTGAAAGGTATGCAGGTAATCTAGCCTCTGAAGTATTCGACGACCTCGCCATTCAATCTCTATAACCTCTGGTAGCCCGCTATGGATGTCTATTTCCACCAGAATTCTCCCAATATTCCTAGGTGAAGTCGAAAGGGTCTGCCTGTCCAAAGTAATAAAAGTACCCAAGGAGTTACCAATAGCCCTTAAGGCACCCTCGTTCCAGAGTTGAATGGGTAACATGAGTAAAATAACCCATGGATGGAGATTTTGGAAGTATTCGATCGCTAGGTCAAATGTTACCCTCCATCTCTTCAGCATCAAACTACTGCCTCCAAACACCCACTGGGTTTCTAGAAGAAGGGTTAAATCCTCTGGAGCTTTATAATTAAAACCCAACCAGCCTTTAGTTAGGTACCAAATCTTAGGCGCGTAGCCTAGGATATGCGCCCAGTGTTGTTCAACCCAGACCGAGATAAGAACCTTACTCAAATAGTTTTAAGATACTTTGCCAACTAACCCACACAGAACCATCCTATAGGTCTCCTCGAGACCGATATCGGACCTCAAGACCATTCTCTTAATGACTTTGTTGGCTTTCCACTGTTTGGGTCTAACTCCTGTAGTAGTTGATGGCTTTCTCGCCTTTCTTAGTGTGTTGGGAGAGTCCACACCCCTAAAACCTGCGTTTAGACCACCCACAGTCATAACCTCCTCCACATGCTACGAAATACTATACATCACGGGAAGGGAACCGACGAAGGTAGGTGAAATGTCAAACTTCATGTTAAGTTGAAGGGCAGGTTTAGAGGTCATATCATCGAGAGGAAGATTAAATGAGGTCGTACCCACTCCCAAGGAATCAACAGTGGTGAAAAGACTCACCCTCTGCCAAATGGCCTCGTCAGTTGCACCCATTAGTGCACTAGCATCGCCTTCTATGTCATCCTGTTGATAATTCGCCATAGTATCGCCACCTGGGCTCCACTGGTAACGTTTAAGCCAGGGTCATCAATATTGGACCAGTTTTCCAAAATAGTAATAGGTGGGGAAAAATAATGGAGTCAGGGCCTAGTTACAGTTACTTAAAAGCTGACTACAAAGGTTTAAACATGACGTAAAATCCAAATGTAAACTAACCACAGTCCATTAATGAAAAAAATAAAAAACTTAGGTAACGCACCTTAGAAACAGTGGGTTGTCTCCTACTACACGAAGGTAGAGTAATGGACAAGAAAGATGAGAAATCCAAAAAAACTGCTAAACCTGTCGAAAACTTGACAAAATCTCGGCCAAGGAAGTGTTAACCTTATCCTCTCCGCCAATCGGTGACTCTAGAATGTCAATATCTAGCTCTGGTTCCATCTCTAGCTTCGGCTCCCACCTAAAACCATAAATCTTTGTACTTAACAAGACTGAATAACGTAATCAAAAAATTATTTATTATAACATTAAAATTAGCAAATTAGAGTTTAAGATAAAAGATAAAAAAAATAATTCTAATTAGTATTTCATAACATCAATTGTGTGGGTGTTCATTGGATGTAGCTTGAGTGGTTGGGAGGAATGATTGTTACCCTCTCCACTTAGGTTCAAATCTTGGGAAGTGACATGTTGTGCCCTTAAATGGATCTATAAGATGCTCTTGTTGTTGAGCCCCCAATATTTCAAAAATACTCGACTACCCCATATTCTCTCATGGATTTGGGGGATAAAAACTCTCCTCTATGCTTGAAATCTATGTTCATATTGAAACATCAAGGTTAGATAGTGCCCAACCACATGTAAAGACTTGGAGTTCATTAGTACACTTGTTGTCAATGGACTCTAGAGTGACATGTATTTGACATGTATAGGTGGTTCTAATGAGCTAGAGTTAAGCACCCTACAGAACTGCATTTAATGCCATGGTGGGTGCATACACACCATCTAATCCTGTTATCAATGCATTGGTCTAAATGTTTTAAGTTTTGGCTCTTTTCAAGTGATATTTTTTGGCTATATTTGCCTAAAATCCGACAAGAAATTGTTGGATCTGCAAATTTAAGTGGTTAATTATGTTTAATCCAAGTGCTCTAAGGGTTTTTCAGCACATTGAATCCATTTTTGCATTCAAAAATGCAATTTAAACAACATAAAATTGTGATTTTGCGCAGATTCATGTCATCGGACTCCAACAAAAAAAGACAAAATGTAGAATAGTTAGACAACACCATTATCAATAGGATCTGATAGTGTGTATGGGCTTAGTTGCAACAAGGATCCAACAATGTGTATGCACCTCATTACAACATTAAATACAACTGTGTGCATGGTGCTTAGACCTTGCCATTCTAATGGCCTCCTTGGTTTAATCCACGAATTCATAGAGGTAAATGTTTGTGAGTTTCTATACTTTCCACCATTCTCAATATTCATAAAAATAACTTAGTGTAAGTTTTTTATTTTTCACCTTTCTCAATGGTGGTCAAAAAAATGTTTCCACTTTCTCAACATCTCTCAAAAAAATTCTCATTAAATATAAGATTGGGCAAATTTAAAAGTCATTATTATATTTATATGTTAAGATTATGTGCATTACATATAAACATAACATTCTCTTTAAATCCAAGTTTTTTTTAACAATACATTGCAAAACAATGAAATTTAGACAAACTTAGTAACTACAAGGTGAACAAACTTCTTACCTTCAATATAAGTTATCATCATGAAAAATATCAAGATATATTTATAAATATATTTAAAAAGAAGACTAACATTATCTACAATTTCTCGCAACCACAAAATTTACCAATATCTTCGAACATGAAGTCTATATAGTTGAGTGCATTATCAAACAACGTTGTGTGGTAGCGTAGTCCATGCCAACGAGGTTAGAAAGCAAATTGTGGAAAATGGGGTGGAATTGTAACTTACGGAAGTGTTCGGTGCAAAATGTATATCACGGAAATGTTGTGTGCAACATGTATATCACGGAACATGGGGCAAAAGTAAATGACGCTTGGCATGTTGTTAACGATAAATCTTGTCCCTGGTTCGAGAAGCACGCGGGTCTGCAAGTTGCACGCAGTGCTCAAGCGCAGCTCGGGAGAATTCTTGTTTTCCTAAAGTATCAAATCAAGTGAGCGTGCTAAGTCTTGCTATTGACGGACGAGATCCGTCCGCAAAGAAAATCAACGGTCATCGGGGTGTCAGAGTTGCCCATCTACTCGACATTTAGCAGCAGAGAAGTCTCTTTTCTTTAAAGGTTGAATACAGGTCGTTCGATCCAGAGGCACGTGGCGAGAGATCCCACAGAGTCGGGGGTCGCGGAACTAAAAGTCCCGAGCACATGGCAACAGAAATCCTGATATCCCGATGCCCGATTTCCCGATATCGGGGGCAGTTTTCGATAGTGGAAGACAGGTGGCAGACTATGCACCAAGGCGCTGACCGTCAACAAGTCAACGGCCACAAGCCATCGGGTTTCGGGAAATCACAAGTCTAGTGGACACAAACATCGTGTCGTCAAAAACGCCGAAATCCCGATGGAAAGTTGGACCACGGTCGCGCAGGGACAGGTCCTATGGGTTATGATCTAGCCGGTAGGGGCTATTC
>ML800571.1:125311-154285 GCA_009831015.1 Picea engelmannii
TGAACCAGACTCAGTCCCTGAGTTAGAGTGATACCTCCTAGAGCCGTTATCTCCATTTGATCACCCTTCATAAACAAATCGTGACATAAAACTGATGGGCGTTGGGCTCTGCTCCTGCAAGCAATCCAGGAGTGACTTCTAACTCTAACACATGTAGAGCACCATTTATTTTTTGAAAGTATATAACAAACTACAAATTCGTTGACAGTGGAAGAAAAAATTTGGAAATTTAAATGCATTTTCCATATGGACTAGTGAAAGATAAAAATGTATGAACAGATAAAATTAAAAGGAGATAAAAAAAAACAGTTTTAATTGAAATATGTAAAAAAATAAAAGTTTGTTACATGCTACTGGAATTTTTCAAATGTATATGACGGAAATGTTGTGTGCAACATCTATATCAAGGAACATGGGGCATAAGTAAATGACTGGGATTGGGGCTCCCGCGGACCGTTAGAGAAATATGTACAAGAAACAGGATTGTAGAAAGAAGATAGAGTACAATACCTGCAAAAAACATAAATTGAAAGGTATAAGTGTTTGCCTACACATCTCTTTTTAAGAAAGTGGAATATCTGGGTTGATAAACAAAGCATGATGTGATCAGTAGACTTACACTGAGGGTAGATATGAGTCCTTTGGCTATTTTCTTGCGGCTGTCATTTCATTGATGTCACCGACGACTGCGGTTTCAATGATGTCGTCGACGACTGCTGGAATCCTGGCAACTGTCTGTTGCCTTTAGTCGGGGGCCTGCTTCAATTGCCTTTTGAGCCATTCTTCAATGTAGCTTCTCATTGGGGCGACGTTGATCTCATTTCAAATTTTTATGTTGAAAATATCGTTTTCTAATTCCCGGAAGTCGATAGAAAGATTACAGAGAGTCTGATGAATTTCCTCATTCTGTACTGAATATTTGACTAGCCAATCGTCGACGTGAGCTTGATCAAAGTGAAGGATGCTGTAAAAATTTTCCAGAGATAAGGCCTTAAACATATCAACCTGTTTATCGAACTCTTGCCTGGTTAAGGGCAAGAAGTTTACGATTAAGTAGGGGTCTTGGAAGTCATTGGTTTTCTCGGCTAAGTCTATTCTTGATGGCCTTGTGAATAATTTATCTTTCTTCGATATGGCTTGTTCACATGACTGAACAATGAGATGCATGTTCTTCACTTTTTCTTTCCAACATGCATTCAATTGACTGATCCGGTTTTTGGATGGAAGATCTTGTTCTCTTCTTTTTGTTTCTGTCATATTGTTGACAATGGTGCCAAAAGGAAGGACCGTTTTTAAAAAGATATTTTCTTCATCTTTTAACTCGGCCTGCAAATGTTCAAGCAAACTATGTGCCCTGGTTCCAAGGCAAGTGATGGTTTGTGATATTTTCCACGCCTCGGTAACTAGTTCCATTCTTTTTTTTATATTATTCTCCACATATCCTCTACAGGATGCGAGCAGGGTGGAGGATGATTTTACGTTGGCTGCAAGGGTGCCAGGCATGGCTATTGCAAAAGGATTGACAAACAATGGCATAGGAATGAAAGCCTCTTCCAATTCCTTGACCCGGTCCTTCAGTCTGGCATTCTTGGTCTCGATGCCTCCAATGGAATCATGAAGTGCTTCTCCGCTGGTGGTGTGAAGTTGACAGATTTGGGACGACCGCATGTTGGCAAGGTCAACCTCTGAATGAGATTTTCCTTTCTTATTTTTAACATCTTTTTTCTCAATTATCAATTTTTTGGACTGGCTATAAAAAACAACGCTCTGGAACACAAAGGATTCATCTTCGTCAAAATTTTCGGTAACGGATATGTCCATTGGATGGCTATGGTGGATGGAATCTCTGGGCTGATCAAGGAAGCGGAGCATGCTATCCATATCAGTGTCAAGTTCCATGTTCTCACTTTGAATTTTCAACTCTTCCACCTACCCCACATTTTTTTTTCTACTGGAAGCTTGTGAGAACTATCAATTTTAGAGTGAGGAGGGTCGTTATCTCCTCCTCCATTTGAAGAACTTTGATTTTCTTTGTTGATGTGGTGCGTCGTTGGAGCGATGCTCTGGGATGTCATACTTTTTGGAGTGTTATTTGTCGATTGAACACTCTTGTCACTGGGGCCTTTCCCCTGTTGCGTGTACAATTTAGTGCAGCTTTGCATTGTGTCTACGTCACCGATATCAGAGGCAGGAGCGTTGTCGCCACTGTCTCTGTTTTTGGCCAGGTGTTTTTTTTTAAAACAATCGTCAAGGCCAAGTGTTTGTAAATGTTGCCAAAAAATATTATAGGGGTCGAACCCTCTTATGATTTCAACATATCTCAGGTTGGAGATGCTAGAATGCGCTGTGAATTCGTCAATTTTGTTGATGTTTTTCAACACGAACTCCCCTACTTTCCAAGGCAGAGGAATGAACTATTTTTTTTTCTTCCTTTGCAACAGATGCAACCAGTAGTTGTATTGTCGTGCTACTTCTACAACAAACATTATGTCCGTAATGTGACATGGAAGGAGAGCAGGTTTTTCTGTGGAGCCAAAAATTCTTATGACAGTGTAATTACCCAAATGTTCAAGTGTCCCCTTCCTGTCCAAAAAATTGGTTGCATGTTCGAAAATGCGGGGAGCATCTTCTCCTAACAACAAAACTTTGAAAATAGACACGAACACATTAAAAAGATCATCAAAACAGTGGGAAGCCTTGTGCTTCCACAAGGCCTAGTACCAGAATGTTACTGGGTGGAATTCGCAGTTGACATTCTTGGACAAAGACAGTTGTGGAAACCAACATGAATGCGCTATTGCAAAAACTAAATAGGACGACATATAAAATTTCTTTTCCCTTTTGAAGCTTGACAATTGGGAACAAATTTCATGGGAAATTAACTTGCCCCAATAAAAAATGGCTTGTTCGTTGACTGTGAAATACAAAATATAAAGAGCCATTCGGAAAACAGTTGTTGTGGTCTCCTGTCCCGTTATTCTTCTAAACAACCAAGCAATTTCGCTAAATGGATTTCTAAATGAGCAAGCTTGTAATATCTTCAGGAACTAGAAGCGGGTTTTCCAATAAATGGGGCAAGAGGTCCAACCCATTATTATGCTTTGTTAGGAACTGTTTGCAATCTTCTCCTCTGAACGTCAATGTTGGCTCTGACAATCTTAGCATCTGGCAGAGGACATGAGGTGACAAAGAAACATAAGAGCGGTCCTGCAGTGGAATAATTCTTTTGTCTGAAATAAATTTATCGACGCACCAAGAGACCAAGTCCTTATAGTCAAAAACCTCAGGAACACAGCCTACACGAGCAATCCCATAGGTCTAAATTACATGGTTCTCTGCGACAGAGGTTGAGTAATAAGAATATGCCCTGGACCACTGGAAGTTTTGGTCCTCGCGCTCGAAGATGTTCACTGTATCTCCACATAATTTTTGTCGAGTTGATGCCATAGGTTTATGAGAACGTTGGTTTGCTCCAAATGATGGTCGAAATGAACAGTTAGAGTTGATAATGTAACTCTCCGCTAAATCTTGGTTAAATGCTTATGAATGGGAAAGCTCCTCAAGCCTTTCACTGATTAATGACAATTTGTATGGGTGCTTCATGATGAACTGTTAGCAGTAAAGCTTACTTAATGCATATTTAGAAATGTGAAGGTGGCAGGTACGATGAAGAGAAATTAAGGATTGGAGGTTTTGTGAACGTGCGAAGGTCACGATGTGTGAACGACATTTCATGATTTTGAAATCAACACTCGGAAGGCATAATATAACCACCCACAAATCTTGGTTTAATGTGCATTAATAGGAGATCTCCTCAAGCCTTTCACCCATCAATGATAATCTATACGATTCCTGCATGATGACCTATTAGAATTAAATGTCAGTAATTGCATATTTAGAATCAAGATATATATATATATATATATATATATATATATATAACTAATTTTTTTCTTTTATTATAGGCAAGTGTGAAGGCAACGAAGACGACAGAGAGCAAGGAAAGAATGGCAAGGTCTGAAAAGCGGTCGAACGGGATTCAAAAAAGGGTTACGGGGATACAGAGAGGTGAGTGTTCCATGGTCAAATTTTATGTATCAGAATTTTTGACTGCAAAATGTGTAAAACGAAAGAGATCATGATGGGGCAGTTCAACGGCCGGTTTGTATATTTGCAGAATTTCGGCAAAGCGGCTAAGTATGGAATAGGGAAACGGTCGGGCGGACTCGTTCTCGGAAGCAAGGATTGAATTTTTCGTGAAGGGACCAACCCGACAACGCGCAAATGACATTCCATGATGTTTGAAATTAGTGCTTGCTAAGTGCATGCATAGAATTAAGATCTTATATATAATTGCTAATTGCTAATTGCAAAGGGGCGTGGACACAGGAAACAACGACTAGGAACTGAATATTTCTTCAACCCGCCAAATCGACGATCCACCAAAGAAATTTGAAGAAATGGCGAAGTATGGAAAGCGGACAGACAAGCTTCAAAATGGGGTGACAATAGTTCCACAAAAGACGTGAGGACCCGACGGTTAAATTGTATTTCTTGAAAGTTTTCAGTTCAAAATGTATACCACGGAAGAGGGCATGATGGGTGGACCGTAATATGGAAGAGGGTATGATCTGATTCCGGTTGTAAATTTGCATATCGTGGAAGTGACGGTATTGTTCGCAGGCCATGGAACAACATAAGTACAATCTAGAGCCCGCATACCGAGAATTCATGGTTGGAGAAGTGTCTGGGTATGGAATGGGGAAGTGGTCGGTCGGTGTTGCGATAAAAGAGCATGAGTGCAAGTGTGAACCCGCAAGTCTGCCCACGTGCGCAGCCATACATTTTCGAAAAAATGAATAAGTGACGAAAAAGATAAAAGTTCAGGGAAAAGAGAAACAGATATTTGGCCAAGTATAGAAGACAAAAAACAAGGACCAGTATATTCACATCTGTAACAGATATCCCATTTTCGTGCCAAGATATATACTTGGAAAGAAGTGCGAAGTTGGCGGGCAAAGAAAACAGCGACCAGGAATACAATCCACGAGTTTACTTGGTTGTTGGTTGTATGCTTCGTCTGTCAATTTGTATATCGCGGAACTCCGAGACATTTTATTAGCCAGTTAGCCCGCAAGTCCGGCTGTCAATTTGTATAGTGCGGAATTGTGGGTGTTGTTTGTAGGACACAGAACTATGGAGGAAATGCTTTGCCCTTTAAAATAGCTTCTATGGCGCAAATGTGGTATGGCTCGTTTTAGCACTTTTCCATCCGTAAACAAAGGCAATCTTGAGCCTGCCAGCCCTGGAGCCCGTGTGTCAATTTGTATATTGCAGAGCTCCGAACGTTGTTTGGAGGTCACAGAAAAGTAGAAGTGCAATGTTGACCCAGCCAGTGCGCAAGTCCGCCTGTCAATTTGTATATCGCGGAACTTTGGGTGCTACTTGTAGAAAACAGAACAATAGAGGGCCAATTTAAAGAAAGGGGAAGCGCTCGTTGGAAACACGTGAATCTACCAAGCCGCGCAGCAAGGCATTTTCAAAAAATAAAAAATAAAAAATAAAAAATAAAATAAATAAATAAAAGATTAAGTAACCAGGAAGAGAAACTACAAGGAATAAAAGAGTGGGAAAATAGAAAGGCGGAGGGCAGTTTTCGTAAGTGTGAATTGGTTTCAAAGAAGCCCCATTGCTGCAAAACCATCATTTTCTACTAATTGTCAGCAAATGCATTGTTGAAGATTAGATTTTATTGCAACATGTGCATGTAAGTATGTTCTTGATACATTCTTCCATGACTGTAACATATTAACTTAAATATTAAACTTCATTTTCTACTAATTGCCAGCAAATGCTTTGTTGAAGATTAGATTTTCTTGGAGCGTGTGGGTGTAACTGTGTTCTTGATACATTCTTCCACGACTACAACATATTAACTTAAGTATTAAACTTCTTGCATTATGGGTTGTTAGCATTAAAACTTAATAACTGCATGTCTAGAAACAAGAATAACGATTTTGCTGCAAGATTGTACATTGGTATTGCTATGTTCTATCTGCATTACGAATAGAATTGAACGTTGGTTTGAAACTGTGTAAAAATATAACAAAGAATGTTACGGACCAACACAGTACATTGTCATATAATTGTTAGATGTTCCATCTTAGAAAAAATAACCTAAGTAAATACATTATTGAAGAACTACGAGAGCACCGAACCATGCCAATGAGAACAAGCGTTAAATCCAAGAAAAAAGCAAAAACGAAGAGTCCAAGGCAATTTTTTTTAATAGCAAATCCATTTAAAAAAATAAGAAAAACATCGAGTATTGTACATCTATCCTTAGAAATTGGACCCGGTTCTTCGGGCCAAAACATTGAACGTATCTGCCACAAACACAGGCACGGGATCCACAGTATGCAAGATCCTTGTAGTTTTCTCCTCGATGAATTATCCTGTGGTGAAATTGATAGTTTTCAGAAGCTTCCTGCGAGGAAGAAGACGAAAAACGTTGCAAGGCAAATGGAATGGCCCTTAACTGAAACCGCCTTTGCATAGTCGAAAAAAAAATGAGGAACATAGGTTGCACGTGCAATTTCAGAGGCCCAAATTAGTCCATTCTAGGTGGAAGGAGATGACTAGTAGAAAAATGCCCTGCAGCAATGAGCGTTTTGGACCTGATTCCCGAAGATGTTAATTGTATATCCATAGAACATGACACTAGTCCCGCAAGTGAATAATTTTTTGGCTTGAAATATATCTTTGGGAGCATCAACATATCATTACTTTATAGTGAAACTCTTCCACCCAGAACAGATTAATTTGGAACTCTGTAATTCCTACTTTCACGCTACAAAGCGACTATTGCGTTTAGCGTCAGTTTCTTTTTGAAAACTCCTTTTGGTGTTGTCAGGACCGCCATCACCGAGCCGGGAAGTTTCATCCATTATGGTTGATTTCAATTTGGGTGCAGGAGTGGGAAGAGTCTCTGCATTACCATCATCCATTGTCGTATCATCTCCCATCAGATCATCTTCTTCTGGCTTGGAATCCATGACATCAACCTCTGCGCCAGGCATGAATGCAACTGGGTAGGTTCTCTGAGCAGGTATGGTTGCCTTGGAATTCTTTGGCTTGAAATATATCTCTCAGTGTACCAAGGGACCATCTCTTTTTTTGCTCCTGGGTGGAAGGAGATGAGTAGTAAGAATATGCCCTGAAATAGTGGAACCTATGGCCATTATGCCCGAATGTGTTTACTGTATTTGGACAGAATTGCTGCCACAAGTTAACAAGAATTTCCGTTTGCTCGAGACAATGTTTGAAATGAAAATCGGGGAGGGATAATATAAGCCTCCGCAAATTATGGTTTAATGCGTATCAATGGAATATCTCCTCGAGCCTTTCGTTGATCAATGACAATCTCCAGGGTTCGTGCAAAATGAGTTGTCACCATTTGTTAGAGATATTTCTGGTAAAGGGGGTAAAATGCGAAGGAGTGGGTTAAAAACCCACTTATCCTAAGCATCGAATGCAAAATGTGCCCGTGGTAAGCAGCAAACAGATCTGGACGGCAGGCATCCGCACGCCCAGATCAACGACGCACATGGGATTCTGGACCCCCCCTCGCCTTTCTATGTTCAAGGGGAGGGGGGGGGGTCCGGAATCGAGGGCGCACCTCTTCAACGGCCACGATCGAAGCGCCCAGATCAACGGCGCATAGGGTAATTCCGGACCCCCCCCCTGCCTTTCTACCTTTAAGGGGAGGGGGGAGGTCCGGAATCGGGCATACATCTTTCCGACAGCCAAGATCAGTGCGCCCGGATCAACGGCGCTTGGACAATCCCACCCTTCTCAGTTGCTCTACTTTTAACTCGTGTGGGCCCTCCTTCCCTATCGTGTCATCTTTGTACCGTCCTTCCCTTTGCCATCTGTTCCCTTCCTGGCCGTGCGATGGGACTCGCTCCCTTTAGCCCTTCCTCATCCTCCAGAATCTGTCCACCTTCCCTCTTCTGATCCATGTGGTCTCTCCCCACATCTCATCATCCATTCACCACCCACCATTTGTCCCACTCACTTCCACGTCAGCTTTGTCGTGCCCATCACATTCCACCTCCTACCTCCTCCCGCTTATTGCCTTTCGCCGCGTGCCTTCCCCTGCCACATCTCCCGCACCTCGCCACTTCTCGTTTCACCCCCATAGTCTTGGCGCCACCACTTCCATTATGCGCCCCATCCTTCGCGTTGGCCTCCACACCCACTCGTCAAGCCGTTCAGTTATTCCAGGTGGCAACGCGAGAAGTCTTCCACGTCCCAAAGGTGCCGGGTTGGCCAGGCCATCCTCAATCCCAATGAAGCAGTTATTGAAGCAGTTGGTGGTGGTTAGACATCGTCTCCGCCATAATGGGAAAGTCCGGCGACGAATTAAAGGCACGTCGATTCGCCCACGGAACTGTCAGAGAGTCCGATTGCATCCGTCGAAGTTGCACGATCATTCAAAGATTGCAGCTGCAGATTGTCAGAAGCCATGCAGACACAATGTGTTTAATGTAACGTCTCGATTTTGTTGATGTTGTTGTTTTGAGTATATGTAGGCTTTTTCGCCATTTTTGTATCTATCGATGGTAGAGCAGAGCTCCCTACTGTAAAGTTTTAACAGATATTCTAGTTTTCTGGGCATGCATTTGTATTTGAGATTTCTTGTTTTATGACAAACAGTTTTCCTATCCCATCTATGTTTTCCTCTCATACCAGAGAATTCGTGATTGACTGATTCTCGCGAATCGTTGCAGTTATGATATGATGAAAGGTTCATTGTGCATGATTGTATTCTCTGGTTTGCATTTGAATGTAAGATGATATTGCCTTCGAACGTCTTCTTCTACAGTCTGTTAGTAACCCGATGTTAGTACCAGACCTTTGCTTTTCTCTTATATTTGTCTTCCACCTGTTTCACCATATGCTACAACTCACTGTCTGAAGTTTATACAAGACCTCACTCACCCATGCATGCCTAGCCTAGTTTTGGAGTTGGAACGATATTGTTTCAAGTTGGCTTCTATTCGGTCACCCCATCTATAAACCACTGTGACATAAAATTGATGGGCGTCGGGCTCTGCTCCTGCTAGCAATCCAGGAGTGACTTTCGTCGCCAACATTTTTGGCGTCGTTGTCGGGGACGAAGTTGAATATTTTCCTCGGGATTGAACGACAATGATCAACTGATTTTGAAGGTGCATCAGATATCAGAACTATTGAGATTGCTACTGTGCACCTGGCGACTCCATTGTGATGACTCCACTGGAGAAAACCTGTTGTCCTAATTGTGGCTTCCAAAGGCAGACATACGCGGTCACATCCATAGCTGCCCCTAGCTACACCTGAAGCTGACCCAGAGGTGGTTCTCAGAAGAGGAAAGGGCTCTGCAAGAGAAGTTTCCATCGTCGAAACAGGTAATCCGCCATCTCCTTCTGTAAGAACTCCGTTTTTTCCCCCTCAGTTTCTTGATAGACCTCCTTCACAAGTTTCCCGTTTCCTAAATTTTGGGAGTGTTCTTGCTGAGTTTTCCCCTCCTGGTCTGGGATTGGAGGGAGAAATCCTTGTCACTCCCCTCTCCTCTGAAGCTGTACCTTGGCGTAGACCCACGACCACAGAAGATTTCCCCACTCCTGCACAAGGAGGAGCACCTGCTGACTTGAGCTCGTTAGCCTTCTCCTTGAATCCCCTCTTGTTTCCCACCCCACTCTGAGATTCATTCCCGGTAGCCCCTTCGCGAACTCCTTCTCCTCTGAGTTCTTCTCCACCTAATATTCCTATGGTCGGAGCAAATCCCCCTATGACCGAAATAGAGGTCATCATAGCCGCTAGGTATGCTCCCCTCATGCTACCACAACCTCTCAATAACCTCCCAGCAGACAGGTACCTTAAACAACTGCCCAAGTTTACAGGCAAGGGGGACATAGCTGCAGAAGAGCACCTAGCAGCGTTTTACACTTTCGCGGATGATAATGTTATCATGCACACAGACGTATGGATGAGAATTTTTGTCCATAGTCTCCAAGGAGAGGCTAGAAAATGGTTCAAGGCCCTGCCTCCTAGATCTATTGATGGGATCAGAGCTTTAGATAATGCCTTTTTGCGACAGTGGGGAGATAAAAAAGACTTCATGTATTACATGACAGAGTTTGGGTCGCTGAAGAGAAAGGAAGGAGAGTCTGTTTCTGACTTCTCCAAGAGATTTAATAAAATGTACAACAGAATCCCTGCTGAGATCAAGCCCTCCGAAGCCTCTGCAATGATCACTTACTTCAGCGCTTTTGATCCTGATTTCTGCCTACTGCTAAGGGAAAGAAGAGCTGCTACGCTGGCCCACATGCAGGATGCGACCGTGGAGGTAGAATCTAACATTTTGGCTATCAACTGACTCAGGAACGCAAGTGATAGAAATACGCCCAAGAACAGACCTGAAGCCTCCTCATCCAGTTCCTCTCCCCTGCCCCATCAGACAGATGAGACAGCTAGAGCAATAAAATCGCTTGCTGCCAAGATAGAAAGGTGGGAATTAGAGGGGAAGCCCATGTACAGAAATCCCCTGAACACTAATAATAGAGGTTTCAGACAACCTGCTAACAATATACCTCAGGTCCTCCCGAGGGAACAGAGGGGAAAGGACAGAGAAGATCAAAGTGTTCAAACCCCCCTCCAAAATAACCTAGTCGATCATGAGGAAAGAGAGGAGATAGATGAGTTTGGCCCTGAAATTCACTGTATTGAAGAAGATCCCCCTTTTCCTCATTTGACGCAGTCTGCATATGAAGAATCACTGATGAGTGCTCAAATTCATGAGTTGGGGAAAGAACAAAGGGCCGGTCATATTTCTAACAGATATAGTCTCAGATCGAGAAGGAAAGAAGGAGACTTTGACAGCCCAGACTAGCCCCTCATAGCAGGAAGGCTTATTAGATCTGCAGCAGTCGCTACTAAAGATAAAAGAGCTCAGAGCGCTTTGCCAGTAGTCAAAGAACCCGTCATCGAGGTAAGGGAAGCTTCTAAGCCCTTTCCATCCTTCAATTTTGAACATGAAATTCAAAAGATCAGAATCCCCGTCCCTCTCTCAGAGCTAGTTAAAAATGAAGATTTCAAAAGATCCCTCTCCAAGCTGCTACAATCCGAGTCCCCCCAGCCCCCCTCTGACTCAGTAAACCTTCAAGATGAGAAGCCATCCGTCATCCTAGGGCCCATGGTAGAAGACAGAGATGACTCATCCCCCCCCCCTTCTACACATCCCTGAACATACATGATAAAGTGTTGCATAATTGCCTCATGGATTCCGGGGCTTCTCATAACCTTATGCCCAAGGTAGTTATGGAAGAATTGGGACTGGAAGTGACAAAGATTTATCATGATTTGTACTCTTTCGATTTGAGGAGAGTGCAATGTCTGGGAGTCATCAAAGACTTGGTGGTTTCTTTGTTCCAGCTGCCCATGAAAAGTGTGGTCATGGATATTGCGGTAGCTGACGTTCCCCCCAAATTTGTCATGTTGTTGTCTAGATCATGGATTAAAAAATTCGGGGGAACATTGCAGATGGATCTCACGTATGCCACCATTCCGGTTTTCGGAGGGGAGCAAAGGAGGCTGTACAGAGAAGCTCAGCTGGCTTACATTGTCAGTGATGAAGCAGACCCCACCAATCACCCCATCTTTGCAATTGACACCGATTTGGGGTCTAGCCTATTGCAGCTCACTGATGCTCCTGAAGAGTATTGCCAGGTCCGAAAGCAACCCAGTCTTGACCATCAGGGTTCCCCTCCAACCCCCTCCATGTGGAAGATGTTTTTCGACGGAGCTTCTTCTGCCGAAGGCGCTAGCGCTGGAGTGGTTTTTATATCACCTTGTCAAGAAATCATATCCCTTTCATACAAGCTGGAATTCGAAACCACCAACAATGTGGCAGAGTATGAAGCTCTTATTCTGGGCAGGAGGTCTGGGAAGGAAATGGGAATCAAAGAGATAGCGATATTTGGAGATGTTGAGTTGATTATTCATCAAATAAGAAAGGCTTATCGCGCCAATAATCCCCAGCTCAGAAATTACAGAAATGAAGTATGGGACCTGATGAATAATTACTTCTTGGCTTTTAACATTTCTTTCATTTCGAGGGGGGAAAATACTCTAGCCGACTCTCTAGCTGTATCGGCCAGTTCGCTCAAGCATCCTCTGCCGCCTGGGGTAAAAAGTGATGTTGAGATGAAATACAGGCCCTCTGTACCTGACACTGTCAAACATTGGAAGGTGTTTGAAGATGATCTGGAAATTGAAAGGTTTCTACAATCCGTGGACGAATTTTCTGCGTTGCACATTGACCAGGATCCCGACCTGGAAGATGACCCTCGTCCTGGGGTATTTTTAAATAAGATCGTGAATCACCAGATCATTCAGTTGCCCAACAATCACATTCCGAGAGGACTCATCCCTTTAGAAAGATTGTTCGATGGGAATGACGTGCCAGTAAAGGGTGGTGTTTCGAGTGAAGATGTTGACATAGCTGAATGCAACATTGGCACACAGGATGAGTCTAGGTTCATCAAATTGTCTAGCAGTCTGACCAGAGAACAGCGGGCCGAATATATTGAGTTGCTGAGAGAGTTTACCGATGTGTTTGCATGGACATACGAAGACCTGAAAACTTACGACACATCTGTTATTGAGCACAAGATCCCGTTGAAAGAAGAGGCTAGGCCATTTAGGCAGAAGCTAAGACAGATAAATCCCATGTTGCTACCTGTCATGGAGAAAGAAGTAAAAAAGTTGTTGGATGCGCAAATCATTGTCCCCTTGAGATATTCCAAGTGGGTGGCCAACTTGGTCCCAGTAAGGAAGAAGAACGGAGAAATCAGGCTCTGTGTTGATTTCAAGAACCTGAACAGAAGCTCAAGAAAAGACAATTATCCCCTACCCAACATGGAACACATATTGCAGAAGGTAACTAGAGCAGCTAAGATATCCATGATTGATGGGTTTTCATGATATAATCAAATATCAGTCATGCCTAAGGACAGAGAGAAAACGACCTTCACCACCCCTTGAGGCACATTCATGTATGCCAAAATGCCTTTTGGGTTGATGAATGCAGGAGCCACATTTCAGCGAGCTATGGATATAGCCTTCATCGGGGAGAAAGATAGGTTTGTGGTGATCTATCTGGATGATATAACAGTCTTCTCCAAGTCTGACAAAGAACACTGCTTCCACCTGAGAAAAGTCTTTTCGAAGTGTCGCAGGTTTGGCCTTTCCCTAAATCCCAAGAAGTCTCTGTTTGCTATGAAGGAAGGGAAGTTGTTAGGTCATATAGTATCAGCAGAGGGGGTAAGAATTGATTCTAGCAGGGTAGAAGCAATTCAGACCCTATCACTTCCTAGATCTAAGAAGGAAGTTCAGGCCTTTTTGGGGAAGATTAATTTTCTGAGAAGATTCATCTCAAATTTTGCTGAGCTAGTGAGACACATCATAGCCATGCTCAGAAAGGGAAATGAAGTAAAATGGACTGCCGAACCCAGGGAATCTTTTGTCCAAATAAAGAGGGCGTTGACTGAGGCACCTGTGCTAATCAATCCTGATTATTCTAAAGATTTCCTAATTTTTTCTTTTGCTTCTTGTGATACAATAGCAGTAGTTTTATTGCAAAAAAATGATCAAGGGCAAGAGCAGCCTATTGCCTTCTACAACAACGCATTGAGAGATGCAGAACTCCGGTACGAGATCATGGAGAAGTAGGCCTATGCCCTGGTGAAAGCCCTCAAAGCTTTCAGAGTCTATGTCTTGCATTCAAAGATCACTGCATATGCCCCTTCGGCTTCTGTGAAGGACATTCTTATACAGCCTGACATAGACGGAAGAAGAGGTAAGTGGATTGCCAAGATCCTAGAGTTCAATCTGGAGATCAAGCCCACCAAGCTGATAAAGGGGCAGGGTTTAGCCAAGTTGTTGGCTGAATCCAATTGTAGAGCCTTGGGAATTAACTTCATCAATGAGCAAGCTGAGTCATCCAACGTGCATTTCCAGAGTGCCTTATCACTAGCAGCATGCGCCTGGTACAAGGATATCTTGTATTTTCTGCAAGAATTGAGGCCTCCTGATGGAATGGAAAAGAACAAGGCAAGAGCTTTAAAGCTCAAGGCTGTCAGATATTGCCTCATTGACCAAGCCTTGTACTGGAAAGACCCTTTAGGGGTATTTTTAAGGTGCCTGAACCCACAAGAAGCCCAACATATTATGTTTGATTTCCACAGTGGCCTTTGTGGGGGTCATCATTTCTGGAAGACCACAGCCCATAAGATCCTCCGAGCTGGGTATTACTGGCCCACTTTATTCCCTGATGTCTGCAGATAAATCAGAGCTTGCATCAAGTGCCAAAAGTTTTCAGGAAAGCAACAGCTCAAATCTCTGCCATTAAAGCCTGTAATAGTCTAAGCACCCTTTCAGCAGTGGATATTGGACTTCATTGGAGAAATTCATCCTCCCTCAAGTGGTCAGCACAGATGGATCCTCACTGCGACAAACTATTTCACCAAATGAATAGAAGTTGTCCCCACCAGGAGCACTTCTCACAAAGTGATTATCAGCTTCCTGGAGGATATCATAACCAAATTTGGCTGTCCTAGCAGAATTATCACTGATAATGCTGCCCCCTTCAGGTCTGAGCCTCTGATCAAGTTCTGTGAACATTTGAGATTTCACTGATTCACTCTACTCCCTATTATCCTTAAGGAAATGGACTGGCAGAGTCTTCCAACAAAAGTCTGATCAAGCTTATTAAGAAATTACTGGAAGACAATAAAAGGGCCTGGGATTCAAAGCTCAAATTTTTTCTCTGGACCGATCGAGTGACAACCAAGAAGTCCCTGGGCATCTCACCTTTCCGACTTGTTTACGGAACAGAGCCCATTTTCCCCACTCAGCTCGCCCTATCTGTGGCGAAATTCCTCTAGGACCTTGAAGGAGAGCCTGACCATATGGTCAGAAGGATTCATTATATAGTGGAAGTGCAGCAGATTAGAGAACAGGTCATGGACAGGGCCTATAATCATCAGCAGAAGGTCAAGCAGGCTTTTGACAGGAAGAGCAAAAAGAAAGAATTTGAGCAGGGTGATCTGGTGCTCAAATGGGATGCACCCAGGCAGGACAGGGGCAAGCACAGTAAGTTTGATGCCCTCTGGTTTGGGCCTTTCAAGATCCTTGAAGTATTTTCAAACAACACTTACAGGTTGCAGGATCTGGAAGGCCAAGAATTTTTTAGTGGCCTAGTAAATGGGCATTTCTTGAAAAAATGTTTTTTGTGAGCCACAGTCGGCTCTCTTGCCTTGTAAATATTGTTTTTGTTTTTGTTTCCAGTTCAATAAATGACTCCATAGCCCAACAGCAAGGCACTGAATCTGCAAAAGTGTTCTTAGAGCATCACAGGGACGACTCTATCCCCCATGGAGCCAAATGTTAGCGATATTTCTGGTAAAGGGGGTAAAATGTGAAGGAGTGGGTTAAAAACCCACTTATCCTAAGCATTGGACGCAAAATGTGCCCGTGGTAAGCAGCAAACAGATCTAGACGACAGGCATCCGCACGCCTAGATCAACGACGCACATGGGATTCCAGACCCCCCCTCGCCTTTCTACCTTTAAGGGGAGGGGGGGGGTCCGGAATCGAGGGCACACCTCTTCAACGGCCACGATCGAAGCGCCCGAATCAACGGTGCGCAGGGTAATTCCGGACCCCCCCGCCTTTCTACCTTTAAGGGGAGGGGGGGTCCGGAATCGGGCATACATCTTTCCAACGGCCAAGATCAGCGTGCCCGGATCAACGACGCTTGGACAATCCCACCCTTCTCAGCTGCTCTGCTTTTAACTTGCGTGGGCCCTCCTTCCCTATCGTGTCATCTTTGTACCGTCCTTCCCTTTGCCATCTGTTCCCTTCCTGGTCGTGCGATGGGACTCGCTCCCTTTAGCCCTTCCTCATCCTCCGACATCTGTCCACCTTCCCTCTTCTGATCCATGTGGTTTCTCCCCACACCTCATCATCCATTCACCACCCGCCATTTGTCCCGCTCACTTCCACATCAGCTTTGTCGTGCCCATCACATTCCACCTCCTACCTCCTCCCGCTTATTGCCTTTCGCTGCATGCCTTCCCCTGCCACATCTCTCGCACCTCGCCACTTCTCGTTTCACCCCCATAGTCTTGGTGCCATCGCTTCCATTATGCACCCCATCCTTCGCACTGGCCTCCATGCCCACTCGTCAAGCCGTTCAGTTATTCCAGGTGGCAACGCGAGAAGTCTTCCACATCCTAAAGGTGTCGGGTTGGTCAGGCCATCCTCAATCCCAATGAAGCAGTTATTGAAGCAGTTGGTGGTGGTTAGACATCGTCTCCGCCATAATGGGAAAGTCCGGCGACGAATTAAAGGCACGTCGATTCGCCCACGGAACTGTCAGAGAGTCCGATTGCGTCCGCCGAAGTTGCACGATCATTCAAAGATTGCAGCTGCAGATTGTCAGAAGCCATGCAGACGCAATGTGTTTAATGCAACGTCTCGATTTTGTTGTTGTTGTTGTTTTGAGTATATGTAGGCGTTTTCGCCATTTTTGTATCTATCGATGGTAGAGCAGAGCTCCCTACTGTAAAGTTTTAACAGATATTCTAGTTTTCTGGGCATACATTTGTATTTGAGATTTCTTGTTTTATGACAAACAGTTTTCCTATCCCGTCTATGTTTTCCTCTCATACCAGAGAATTCGTGATTGACTGATTCTCGCGAATCATTGCAGTTATGATATGATGAAAGGTTCATTGTGCATGATTGTATTCTCTGGTTTGCGTTTGAATGTAAGATGATATTGCCTTTGAACGTCTTCTTCTACAGTCTGTTAGTAACCCGATGTTAGTACCAGACCTCTGCTTTTCTCTTATATAAGTCTTCCGCCTGTTTCACCATATGCTACAACTCACTGTCTGAAGTTTATACAAGACCTCACTCGCCCATGCATGCCTAGCCTAGTTTCAGAGTTGGAACGATATTGTTTCGAGTTGGCTTCTATTCAGTCACCCCATCTATAAACCACTGTGACATAAAATTGATGGGCGTCGGGCTCTGCTCCTGCTAGCAATCCAGGAGTGACTTCCGTCGCCAACACCATTACAACTCACTAATTGCATAATTAGAAAAAAGTGTGAGGTTCGCGGTGACGACGAAGAGAGAATAAGAATTAGAAATTTCTTAAAGGTGCTAACCCGTCGGCACACAAAAACAGATTGCATCATGTTTGAAATGAATACTTGGAAAGGATAACATACTTCTGCACAAATCTTAGTTTAATTCGTAGTAATGACAAATCTTCTCCGGACTTTTGGACATTAATGACAATCTTAACGGTTGTTGCAGGATGAACTACTAGCATTAAAGCTTAATTATTGCATATATGGAAATAAGTACGAAGGCAGAAGTGATGGTGAATTACGACGAAGCATTGTACATTTCATGCACTGGCCAACACGCGAAACTGATTCCAAGAAATACCTAAGTATGGAAAGCGGTTAGGCGAGTTACAAAAGAAAAAGGGCAGAAGATATACCCAGGAGACTTGAAGGGTTGATGGTCATATTGCATCTAAGTGACAGATATCGGCTGTCAATTTGTATGTCGCGGAATTTCGGCTGTTGTTTGTGCATAGGGGAACAACGGAAACGCAATGGCAAGAGGGACATTTGTATATTGTTGAACTTCAGGTTCTGTATATAAAAGCATGAGACATTGGGAAAAAGGACCAAGTAAACAGAAAGCGAAAGCATACGAGATGAAGGGGGGTTTGTTTGTTGATTTGTTAATCGTGGAAGTTCGGGTGCTAGTTGCAGGCGGCAGAATAATGGAAATGCAATGGTAAACCCGCCTATGCAGGAACCTACGATTCAAAAAGGGAAAGCAGAGAGAAAAGAGAAACTAGAAATTTTCTGAAAAACGAGTAATACACACTAAATATGTACTATAGAGGATGAACATGAGATGTTATAGAGCATGTACAGATCCTGCATTCCATACTTAGCCACTTTTTGGATTGCGAGTTCTCGAACTGGCGGGATGTAAATTGGGCATCCATTGTTCCGTGGCCTACAAATAACATCCAGAATTCCGCGATATACAAATTGGCCAACGGACTTGCGGGCTAGCTCGCTCAAAATTGCACTCCTTTTGTTTCGTGTCATACAAACAACACTCTGAGTTGCGCAATATACAAATTGACAGACGGACTCCAGGGTTGGCGGCCTCGAGAGTGCGATTGTTTACGGATACTAATCCCTATTAACTATTGCACATTATCTAAAGACATTATTTTGAATACTACATTCTTAATATTAAATATTGATATTGTACAATTTAATTAGACAAGGAGGTTTGTACACTATGAAACGGGGAAGTGGTCGGTCGGTCGGGTTGGTGATATAAAAGTAAGTGAAATCTGAATACGTGAATCCGCCAACTTCCTTAACAAGAAATTTTTTGAAAAAAATGAGTAACACATAAAATCTACTTTTAGAAAGTACGAACATGAGATTTTATAGAGCATGTATTGTTCCCGCATTCCATGCTACAAATAACACCCAAGAGTTCTGCGATATACAAATTGATAAGCGAACTTGCAGCCTGGCTTACTCAACATTGCATTTCTATTGTTCCGTGTCATTCAAACAACACTCAGAGTTCCACCATATACAAATTCACAGATGGACTCCAGGGCTGGCAAGCTCAACCTTGTGATTGTTTACGGATGGTGATCCCTATGAACTATCTAACACTACCTAAAAACATTATTTTCAATACTAAAGTATTAATATTAAATATTGATATTGTACAATTTAATTACATAAAATTATAAAAGGATATGAAATATCTTATTTCAAAGAAAAACCCGCGTATTCGAAAACTTGCGTTCCAAAATTTTTGTATAATATGAAACGGGCAAGAGGTCGGTCGGGCTGTGTTGGGCCCCAACAACTCCCCCTAAATTTTTACAAAATTCAAAAGGCCCCCATTAGAATCTTGATAATTATAATGAGCTACAGAATCAACCTTTTCAAATAGTTCCATACCTTGGCTTGCTTTGAGACAAACTTAAGACATTTACTATAGTATGAGACATTCATTTCAAGAGTATATGTCAAAAATTAGAAACGAGCATAAAAATCTCAATTTAAACAAAAACGTTAATTTTTATTAAATACTTTCGTTTAAATTATGATTATGTGTTCATTATTTTGCTCATTAGCAAGTTTGACTATTTTGAATAATGTGTTCAATACTTCATCAAATAATATCTTGGTTGGTTTCTCATTTTCATAAAATCATTTGGTGATATTAATTAATTAAATTCTTGTTTCATTTTGCACTTCATAATAATAAAAATAAATAAAAAAGAATTATATATCATTTGTTTGATTTTGTAAAAAAACAAAATTAATATTTTTCTCTTCTCCATTAACTTGAAGCTTCTAGAATTTTAAGATCATTATAAGCAATGTTTGTTTAGAACTTATAGTTAGTTTAAATTCATTTTTTATTTTATTGTTCTAGATTTTGTTTTATTCACAATTTTTAGGTTATTAATTTAGGTTTCTTTTTGTTTCACAAGTTTCTATTATCAAATATTTGATACGGATCTGATCATGGCTTGATTTTATTATTCAAATACGTTTAAGATGATTGATCCAAAAATAATATTGGATTGCTACAAATAATTTTATGAGCAACAACAGATAAAATTTGGAAAGGCGTTAAGATCAGACAGAGGATTTTGCAGGATTGATTGCAGCCAAACCATGAGAAATTTGAAGAAACGATTGAAAACAAAGAACCCAAATGGACCCATTTATCTTCTGCGTAGAGATTTTCCCAAACAAATGCACGATTTAAGAGATATTTGGGTCTCTTTACAAGGCAAATTTCAGGTGGTGGAAATTATTAGTGACGCCCAGACTGTTCATTCAATTTATAAATATATGAGAAAGATCAGAGCCATGGATACAAGAATTGGAGAGGAGGGTTTTTATCCTTTCTCTTTTGTATATTATTTCTTTTGTAAACTTTTTATTTCTTTTCAAATGAAGTAACGGATTGTTGGAATCTTTGGGAGAATGGACGAGTATTTTTAAAGAAGAATATGGAATTCCAGGTTGTTTAATGGCTTTTGTCTTGTGAGTAAAATGGTTTTATTTTCATATAATATCTTCATATTCTTTGAATAATTAATTATGCATTGATTTAAATAACTTTAGTCTTTTTTATCAATACATGGTTAATTATTATCATTTATATATTAATTTTTCCAATCTTTAAAGTCTATTATCCCAAAAAATTCTTCCAGGACTACAAAATGGACAAGTGATTCCAAAACTTAATAGAACGACATATATGCATTTTGGCTTTAGCCTTTTGTTTATAATGTTGTTATTTATGTTTTGTTAATCCTATTACATGTGCAGGTCTGATATCTTTAGATTAAATGATCTGTGATGTGTAGGATGTTTATATTATAAATATCATCTATCATTTGCTTCTCAAAATACAAATGTTGTGATCATATCTTCGATTTAAATAATGAGATTTATCTTTGAGTTTCAAATTGAATGATAAAATGCATAGATTGCTTCCAGATTTATATTGCTGTAATCATGTATAATTATGAGATCACGGGTTTATGTTTGTTTCCTTTTCTATCATTAAAACCTAAGCTGCCAAAACATGTTCTGAATTTATTTAAAACAGTCATAAGGTTCATTGCAGATTTTTCTCTTGGACATGGCAGTTGGATGTCCTCCAACTATGCAGATGCTTGGATACACCTCTCTAACTCACTGACATGATAGTTTCTTTGTATTTTTCTGTCATTTACATATCATTGAAACTAGAATGTATGGTTCATCTTTGACTATCCACATGTTCATGTTTCATTGAATTTTTTGCAAGATTCTTTAAATTTATAAAGGAAAAACAATAAATATTTTTATGTGCTTTATTTATCTGCTTTCTAGAAGTAATTATTTTTCACATCGATTTTCGTAAGTTTCGATTAAAACTTGCAGCTTATAAATCATGTAAATAAACGAGACTTGTATATCTTCTGCTTAAATACAACTACTACAGTTACATTAGAGCATATGTACATATATATGTGTAGTGTTTAGTAATTAGTTAGTTATTTTTCTCTTTTATTCGTTTCTTTTAGGATTCTTAGATTGACTAATGGAGCCATTAAACCCGTCAGAACGAGTTACACCAAACGGCTTGGGTTATTTAGACAACCCCGAACCAGACTCGCTCTTCCAGTTGACGAACAGTCAATTTCGGCCGTCAACACGTTGCTGATATAAAAATGGGTGGAAATTTGAACACGTGTATCCGTCAAGTTCCGCACCTAGAAAATTTCGCAAGAAACGAGTTATACATATCAAATATGTACTTTTATAAAGTATGGGCATGAGATTTTATAGAGCATGCACACAACCGTCATTCCATACTTAGCCACTTTTTGGATCGCGAGTTCTCGGGCTGGTGGGCTCAAAATTGGGCCTCTATTGTTCCGTGCCCTACAAATAGCACCCAAAGTTCCACGATATACAAATTGACAAGCGGACTTGCAGACTATTTCAATTTTAAGGGCCTCGTGTTGATGTAATAACACAATTGGACTTGGGTCAGTTTATATTCTTTTCTTATAATATCAAACGAAGAAGCGGTCGGTCGGGCTGGTGATCTAAAAGTAATTGAAACTTGAAGTCGTGAATCCGCCAACTTCCGCTGTTAGAAGTTTTCCGAAAAATGAGTAATACATACTAAGTATGTACTCTTACAAGGTATGGACATGAGGTTTTTATAGAGCTTGTACGGATCCCACATTTCATACTTGGCCACTTTTTCGATCGCGGGAAATCGGTTTGGCGGGCTCAAAATTGGGCTTCTATTGCTCTGTATCCTACAAATAGCACCCAGAGTCCCGCGATATACAAATTGACAGGCGAACTTGTGGACTGGCTCGCTCAATATTGCAGTTCTATTGTTTCGTGTCTTCTAAACAACATTCAGAGGAAATGAGTAATATAATCTAAATATGTACTTCTAAAAACTATGGACATGACATTTTATAGAGCATGTACGGATCCCTTATTCCATACTTAGACACTATTTGGATCGCGGGTTCTGGGGCTGGCGGGTTCAAAATTGGGCCTCTGTTATTTCGTGCCCTACAAATGGCACCCACATTTCCGTAATATACAAATTGACAAGCAAACTTGCTAGCTATTTGAATTTTAAGGGCCTCGTGTTGATGTGATAGCACAATTGGACTTGGGCCAGTTTATATTCGTTTATTACAATATCGAACGGGGAAGCAGTCGGATAGGTTGGTGATATAAAAGTAACTAAAATCTGAAGTCTTGAATTCGCCAACTTCCGCACCTATAAGTTTTCCGAAAAACAAGTAATACATACTAAGTATGTACTCTTATAAAGTATGGACATGAAATTTTTATAGATCATGTATGGATCTGCCATTCCATACTTAGCCACTTTTTGGATTGCGGGTTCTCGGGCTCACGGGCTGAAAATTGGGCCTCCATTGTTCTGCGCCCTACAAATAGCACCCACAATTCCGCGATATACAAATTGACAAGCAGACCTGTGGGTTGGCTGGCTCAACATTGCACTTCTATTGTTCTGTGTCCTCCAAACAACACTCGGAGTTCCGCGATATACAAATTGACAGATGGACTCCAGGGCTGGTGGGTTCAAGATTGCCATTGTTTACGGATGGTAATCTCTATGAACTATCTAACATGATCTAAAAACATTATTTTCAATATTAAATTATTAATATTAAATATTGATATTGCAAAATTTAATTAGACAAGAAAGTTTGTACAATTTGGTTGGGCTAGTGATATAAAAAATTTCTGACAAACGAGCAATACATAGTAAACATGTACTTTTATAAAGCATGGACATGAGATTTTATAGAGCATGTACGGATCCTTCATTCCATACTTAGCCACTTTTTGGATCGCGGGTTCTCGGCCTAGCGGGCTCAAAATTGAGCCTCTATTGTTTTGTATCCTACAAATAACACCCAGACTTCCGCGATATACAAATTGACAGGTGGACTTGTGAGCTGGTTTCCTCAACATTGAACTTCTATTGTCCCGTGTCCTCCAAACAACACTCGAAGTTCCGCGACATACAAATAGATAGAAGGCCTCCAGGACTGATGGGCTCAAGATTGCGATTGTTTACGGATGGTCATCCTATCTAACATTATCTAAAAACATTATTTTCAAATACTAAATTATTAATATTAAATATTGATATTGTACAATTGAATTACATAAAATTATCAAAGGATGTTAAATCGGTTATTTTTAAAAAAATGAAGGAAACAAAAGAAAGCTTTTTTAAATTCTATCACCGCAAGCATAACAAGGACCAATTTGAATTTTAAGGGCCTCTTGTTGATATTATAGCACAATTGCACTTCGCACAATGTATATTCGTTGATTTCAAATTATTCCAGGACATTAATTTTACCAAGTTCATCGACTAAGCAAAAATGCCAAAACAACGACCAATTTGAATTTTAAGGGCCTCTTGTTGATATGATAGCACAATTGCACTTCACAGAGTATATATTCGTTGATTTCAAATTATTCCAGAAGATTAATTTTACCGATTTCATCGATCAAGGAAAACTGCTAAAACAAGCCACATACTACATTTGTGTCACAGCGCCATAGAAATTATCAAGCGGATTTGCAGGCTAGTTGGCTAAAAAAATTCAATTATATTGTTCTATGTCCTCCAAACAATGGTTGGAGTTTCGCGATATACAAATTGACAGACGAAGCACACAACCAAGAACCAACTAAACTTCAAACAGGCCGCAAGCAAGTTCCTACAAGGTTCCATAGAGCAGGACGCATCGACCTTTGCACCAAACAATTTGATATACAAAGAAAAGACGTCGCTGCATTCGTTTTCTCTTGCATTTGGTATATGTTCCCAGTAGAAAATAACCAGGGCCATGGAATATATGGGGTTTGCTGCCATGCTTCCCATTTTTTTGGACCGAACAATCTTATGTGCATGCGATCCCAACTAGCCGAGTCCGACGAACATTCATCTGGATGTTGAAGAAATATTACAGAGATACATGAGGTATTTTTGTTTACTGCCAAAGTTTGATATATATATTTTTTTCCCTTCTTCAACCGATATGAAAAATTGCATTGTCCTCATTTAAGGTGAATTTGCTATGTATTCGAAGGTCCCGCAACATGTAAACACTGCTTGCCTTTTTCTATAGATACGTTTCATACGACAACTCTGCGAACTTAGGAAGCACATTTTATAACAGAGGCTGCCTAACCGTACAATGCACAGTTGTGTTGCCCACGGTTTGGATGACAACATTCACGCAATGTCCATATATATATGGACATTTTTCACCGCATCGCAAACAATCAATCGTATCATCACTTATCAAAGCGGAGGCAGAAGCAAGAGAGTTGCATTTTGCACATATAGGTTCAAAGGGGGTCGAGTACACATTGGCTGCAACTAAAACATCTTCAACCTGGGAACGCAAGCATATGAATTAATACATTGAACAATATAATACACAACTGCACCCCCCCCCCTCCCCTTAAATAATTAAATAAATAAATAAAACAGGTTGCATAATTTTTTTGAAGGTTATTTCTATAAGCAAAGTGAGGATGATTTTGTGGATGTATACGCACAACAGTTGTAGAGATAGCTAATTTCTTCAGATCTTGTACTGTATCTACTTGCATCTTTGTTACAAACATTGCCTGGGTTGTCCGAAAGATCCTTTCTCTAACATCCCTTTTCTTTGTTATATTTTTGAAGAGCATAAGTGGAATCTTCCCTTTATACAATTGTTGCTCCATTGATGAAAACAAATTTGAATACGTATCGAACAATTGTAGCTGCAACATGGAACAGTGAAATATTTGTGTAACTTACCTGAGATACATGCACATGCGAAAGTAAAGGACAAAACTAAATATGAAAAGTGGTATCATTGCCTTGTCGTTGTCCAACTCTCCATACTTTATATAGAGAATGTGTTGCGAGCCAAGTTTTCTCGCCAGTGTGACAGCTGCGCCAATCGTTCCGATTGGGTAAATATCAGTGCTTTGTGCAAGCTGGCTGATAGTCGAGTCCGGGATGAAACGATATTCTGAACAAACAACGGAATTTTTTTCCACAATGCTTGTTTTGTTGAGCGAAATAATTCATCACAATCACCACGGTCATATATTGTTTTGGGCAATATATTAAAATTTGTAATGGATATCCCATTACATGACAATATCTTTTCTGCATGTTTCTGGACAAGTTGTGGAGGAATAGTCAATGTCACTGTCATCATGGCCTCCTTGTCTGTCATGTGAGCACACATAATGGATCTACTTTTGTTTGCCTTGTCCAAGTACTTGCTATAGATGACCATTATGTCCCCGACGAACACTTGTCTAGTTTGGCGGCTGTTCAAGCCCTCTATTGATAGTACTTTGGATGTTACAACTTTAGACCTGGTGACAATTTTTGAACAGGAAAACTAAAGTGAATGGTAGTGTGCATTTTTTTCTTTGTATTCTTTTTTCACTGGCATAAATCTACAAGTACACGCATAACTTTGATGAACTATGGAGCCAGAGTTTTGCAACCACACCTCTTAGTCTGCGGAACATGCAGCACATTCAATGTCTCGCTTGTACTTGTTGATACTTATTGTGAACTGCAAACCATGTATTGCAGATGACATCAACATATCCACCATGCCATAGATGAATATATAGTCGACGATATTTGTTTGGTAAACATAGTAAGAGCAGAGCGTGTGCATCTTTACCTTTGGCCTTGTCGGTCTGCTGATGTCTGGGATGACTGACTGCTCATGCCCATGTCACTAGTCCAACTTTTTCTGATGCAAGCATGTGCAGATGAACATCAAGACTAAACAAGCATATGCATTGTATACTGTCCATCATAAGGACTAAATAACTGTAAAATTGTACGCATCTGATTTTTTTTTTAACTAGAAAAATGTTTAACAGTAAACAGGGCGTGAGGGCGGGGCACCATGGCCAATCTGTATATCGCGGACCCCCGAAAGCTAGGGGAGCAATCTTGAACCTGTCAACCTAGCACCCGCAATCAACAAAGTGGGTAACTATGGAATAAGGTAGAAGCGTGACCATAGATGTGAAACCGTTAGTCCGCCAACCGACGCACCAAGGCATTTTCGGAAAGCACACTAAGCAGATGAATTAGAAAACAAAAGGGATAATAGAAAATGGAAAAAAGTAGAAATAGGGAGGGCAGAAAGTCCCATTGCTGCCAAGGCATTGTTTTCAAGTCTAATATTATATTCCCCCACTCCATTTGTATATTTAATTTACCAACACAATTGATATACCTTTTAGAAGATTTTACCACAGAACCCTCTGCTGTTGCACAAAACAATTTATCTTCGTGTCCAAACAACCTGTTTTTTTCCAAGGCAACAACGCCGAATATGCAATGGACATGAAGGCAAGTTAGTATGAAGACAGACATCTAAAAGAAAGAGAAACATGTCTATTTACCCGCCAAAGAGTCCATCGTCCTCTCCAACCATTCTGTTTGTTTAAATGCACCAATGCAGCGAAAACACAACGAACATGAAGTAGCTTAGTATGCAAGAAGGCATGTATTGAAGATAACTTATAATGAAGACATACATGTAAAAGAAAGAGATACAAGGTTATTTACCCACGAAAGAGCCCATCATCATCTCCAGCCATTCTGTTTGTTTAAATGTAGCAATGCAGCGAAAACACAATGGACATGAAGTAGGTTAGTATGCAGGAAGGCATGTAATGAAGATAAGTTACCATGTAGGAAGACACACAACATGTACACATAATAAAACATGCGAACACATATACAAACAATAAATGAAATACAAAACAACGCAATATGAAATAACAGTACAAGTATGCACCTTTCTATATCCTCTTCAACCGATGCAGTCAAGACTCCCTCGTTTTCTTAAGCTATTATGTTTGTTTGAATGTGGGAACGCACACAATACAATGAACATGAATGGAAGTTGGTATGCATCAGTGAAAAAGCAATATGTACATACAGTAAAACAGACTCAACGAACAGTCTAGAAGATAGGCAGAAACATGAACCTTTGTGCTTCTCCATCCAGAGTTGTAAACATGTAATTTTTTTTCCTTGCCCAAAATATATTACAACCCACAAAATATCACAAAATTGCATGGTCGTAGCTAAACGATTTTTGGTTTTCCGTGGGAAATCATCCAGATATGCTTCCACCGATGGAAATACATGTTCTTTGGCCTCTACACAGACTGTTGTGCCCACGATACAAGTTTTGGGTTTTGCGTGGAAAACTACCCAAACATGCTTCCAAACATCCAAATATAATCTTGCAGAATCTCTGTTGTACATATCATATCTCAAGCACAACACAAATTGTATCGTGCGCACACCAGTCTGTGTAGAGGAGAAAGAACATGCAATGTCATATGGGCACATCTGACCATACATGGTTTATAAATGTAGCCTGCATATGCTTTATTCTAACAAAAAACAACGGATATTGCAATTTCACATGTAATCCTCGAACAATTTTGCATGCAACTATTTTCTTTCATGCCAGCACTGAAGCACCAGCAAAATCTAACAGCAGAACATATATCAACCTCGGTAGACGGGGCAAATAACACAACTGCATGTCGACTCGTGGGTGTAGGGGCTGGACACCGTAAAGCCCCCCAAAAACAATAATAATCCAAAAAAAAAGAAAAAAAAAAGCTCCAACCACCAGCGCTGGACCCCAACCCTGCAAGGCCGAAGAAAACAAAAGAAAACATCAAGCACCAAACCAACGAGAAAGCACAAATAGGCCGAACTGCACCCCCAGGGCCCCAAAGCGTAAACCCAAGCCAAACAAACAGAACCAACAACCCACGAACCAACGAACCAACAAGAACCACCGAGCCAATAAAAAACATATGTATCTCCAACGATTACAAAACTGCAGCTCAAGCACAGAAGGAACCAGAAACATATGACGACCATGCCACTGCAAATAAGCAAACATTCTTACTTGGAAACTACAAACACTGAACATCAAACAAGGAATAGAAAACAAAACTATGGCATCGAAACTTACTCTGAAACGATGAAATGCAAAAGCATAGGTCGAATCACGAACGAAACAACAACAACCAGCAACCAACGAACCGGTGAAGAAGAAGCACTCACCGAACCATTAAACAATGTATGTAGCTTCAACGATGACGAAATTGCATTGCAAAGGTAGAAGAAGGATGAAACATACAATGACTATTCAACTGGGGGTGGACAACAAGACTGTGCAAATTCACTGTAACATTGTATGGAAAATATCGAGGAAAAATGTACTCCGAGAAGCATATTTAGATAAACATTTAAGGCTGTCAAGCTGTCTAAGGACCTCGCAGTATGCAAACATTTAAGCTATTAGGCCTATTGGAGGACGTCGCGCCATGTAAACATTTAAGCTATCAGGCCTGTTGGAGGACGTCGCGTCATGTAAACATTTAAGATGTCAGTTTGGAATGAGATTCAATACAAATACATGCGGCAAGGACGTTATAAACTTTGGAATTCTCAATCACTATAAAGCTTGGATATCAAAACATTTCAATATGATTAATACAAATCAAAACTTAGGGATATATTCAGCTAACATAAAATGCTAATACAAACATTCGAACTAATGTTAGCATTAATCCACCTTCAAGCAATACATAGGAAAAATATATTATTCAAAAAGACTGTATACGAGAAAAAGTTTGG
>ML800572.1:0-50208 GCA_009831015.1 Picea engelmannii
AAGATTCAGATTTCAAAATCAACGACAGTTAGAAACAAGCAGGCCTCAAGAAGAAGAAGGATTCAGAAGAATAACTCCTTTAAGAAGATCTTCAACTCCCATGTATCAAACTATCTTTTTTGGTTTATGTTATGCATGTGATAATTTTGGACATAAAGTTGTAAATTACAGATCAAATAGAATAAACATAAACAACTTTGAAATCCATGCACAAAATGGTTATCCAAGAAGGCATGGTGAAACACAGAGAATAAGCTACAATAGGTTTGAATCCTTGAGCACTGAAGTGGAATGCCGCATGGTGCAACAACTTTGGACATGTGGCTAAAGATTGTAGAATGACAGTCCCTCCTAGAGACTAACAACAGTTGCAGATAGGAACATTAGCAAAGAATATGGATAAGAAAGCAAAATCAGAATAACAATGAAGAATGCACACTTGATCTTCAAGCTAAACACAAGAAGCATGGTTGGTATATTGACAGTGGTTGCTCAAAGCACATGATAGGTGATGAAGATAGGTTTCTAACATTAATAAAGGAAAGATATGGTTCAATCTCATTTGGAAACAATGACTCGACTATAATCATTGGAAATGGCACAGTCATAATTGGAAACAAGGATACCAAGGTAGAAAATGTCTACTAGTGGAAGATATGAAACACAATATTCTAAGTGTAAGTCAAATGTGTGACCAAGGTCACAAACTTATATTTGATTCACAAAAGTGCGAGATAACAAAAGCAGGTTCGGGTAAATTGGTTGCAACAATTGGAAGAACTTGAAGCAACATATATGTATTAAGTGAAATTGGAAATGAAAAGTGTTGTCTAGGAAAGGATTTGAAGTTTGGCTATGGCACAGAAGAATGGGTCACATAAACTTTGATAACCTTGTCAAAGTCAGAAAAAAGGAAGCAGTCAGAGAAATGCCCCAGATTACAAAGCCAACCAACACATTATGTAAGCATTGTCAACAAGGAAAACAATCAAAGGCCAGGTTCAGATCAAAGGAATACTCCAGAACAAGACCACTGGAAATTGTGCATATTGATCTAGTTGGATCAACTAGAACAAAGGGTTTAAAAGGTGAGCAATATTTTATGTTATTTGTTGATGATTATACAAGGATGACTGTAGTTTGTTTTCTCAGTAAGAAATCAGAAGCATTTGAAAACTTCAAGGTATACAAGCAAATGGTTGAATGAAATGGATTCAAAAATCAAATGTTTGAGATATGATAATGGAGGAGAGTTTACTTCAAAGGAATTTATGGATTTCTGCAGCAATCATGGAATAAAAAGACAATTCTTTGTTGCTAGGACACCTCAACAGAATGTATTTGTCGAAAGGAAAAACAAAGTTCACATTCAACATAGAGTAATTCTCAGACACAATGAAAATGGATTCTAAGTTGAAAGATGTATTATGGACACATGTAGTGCATACAATAGTTCACATTCAAAAAAGAGTAATGCTCAGAAATAATAGTGATAAAACTCCTTACGAGCCATGGAAAGGAAGACATGCAAATGTGAAGAACTTCAGAGTTTTTGGAAGCAAATGCTACATCAAAAGAGAAGATGGAAGAATGGGAAAGTTTGATTCTTGTATGGACAAAGGCATACTTGTTGGGTACTTAAGTACAAGGAAAGCATACAAGTGTTACAATCTAAGGCTCAAAAAAATTGTGGAAAACATCAATGTAACGGTTGATGAGACAGGTGGATGGAAAATAAAGGAAGAAGAAAAGGAGTCAGTGGAACAAGTTTACGAAGAAGAAGCAGCATAAGGGGAAGATGTTTACAAAAGAATCATCCCTCAAATCATATTATCGGGAACAAAGATGCAGGAGTTGAGACTAGAAGAAGAATTCGTTCACCAGAACAACTACACCTATCACTCTTATCCTCGATTGAACCAAACAATTTTGAAGAAGTGAACAAGGATGAATTCTTAATAAAGACCATGGATGAAGAGTTGGATCATATAGAGAAGAATAACACTTTAGAATTGGTTCCAAGACCAAGGTACAAGAATGTGATTGGCACAAAGTGGGTCTTTATAAATAAATTGAATGAAGATGGACAGGTTACGAGGAACGAAGCTAGATTGGTATGTAAAGGATACACACAGGTTGAAGTTGTTGAATTTGAAGAAATTTTTGCCGTAGTTGCCAGAATGGAAGCAATCAAATTGATCCTAGCATATGCATTCTCTAAGAATATTAAAGTGTATAAGATGGACGTGAAATCAACCTTTATGAATGGGGAACTAGAAAAATAAGTCTACATTGAGTAACCATAAGGATTTAAGTTGTCAAGGAATGAATATTATGTTTGCAGGATGAAGAAGGTCTTGTATGGTATAAAACAGGCCCCTAGAGCATGGTATTCTAGACTGGACAAATATCTACAACAACAAGGGTTCAGAAAAGGAAATGCAGATAGTAACCTCTACATCAAGGTAACCGGATATATTATTTTATTAATTGAAGTTTATGTTAATGATATTATTTTTGGAAGTGATAATGACATGTTAAGCCAGAAATTTGCAAAGGATATGCAGAATGAATTTGAAATGTCATTACTTGGAGAACAATCATTTTTTTGGGGTCTTTAGATATGTTAAAGCAACCAAGGCATTTTTATTTCTCAAACTAAGTGTATCATAGAAATGCTAAAGAGGTTCAGAATGGAAGATTGCAAACCAGTTGCAAGTTAAGTAAAGATGATGATTCAAAGTCTACATATCGGAGGCAGTACAAGTCAATGATTGACAACTTACTTTATGTGACAACGTCCAGACCAGATGTAATGCAGGAAGTTGGACAAGTGGCACGATTTCAAGCAGCACCAAAGGAATCACATGTTCCAACAGTAAAGAGGATATTCAGATATCTCAAGGGTACATAAGAGTTTGGATAATGGTATCCAAAAGGAAAGGATCTATCACTTATTGCCTATACAGATGCAGATTGGGCAGGTTGCATTGATGACCAAAGAAACACAAGTGGAACAATGTTCTACTTGGGCGAGTGTTTGGTATCTTGGCTAAGCAAGAAACAATAATCGGTAACATTGTATACAACTGAAGCAGAGTATATTGTTGTAACAACATGTTGTACACAGGTTCTATGGATGAAACAAACTCTAATAGATATGCATGTTGAGTATGATGAGCCCATTCCAATATATTGTGATAATACAAGCACCATCAATATCTCAAAGAATCCAATGATGCACTCCAAGATGAAGCACATTCCAATCAAGTATCACTTTCTATGGGAACAAGTAGCAGAGAAGAACATCAGAGTCAAATATGTGGGAACAAAATAATAGGTTGCAAATATCTTTACAAAACTGCTTCCAAGGGAAGCCTTTGAGTATCTTTGCGAGAGACTCAGAATAATTTCTACTCCAAAACAAATGCTTTTGAATGCTTATTTTATATGTCTTAGATTTACATGAGGAATCACCATAAAGAGGATAATTCAGTTAGGGGGAGCATCCCCGATGGGAAGTTACCTTTGCCATTGATGTCAAAGGGGGGGAGATTCATCAAATGCAGGATAAAGAGTTAGATGCTTGGAGAGAGAGCATAGAGGCATGTTTCCAGGGGGAGAGATGGTAAGAGGGGAAGCATGAGCAATATGACTTCAATGTTGCATCAGAGTGTTTCCATCAATGCCAAAGGAGGATATTGTTGATTAATTGGGTTGGTTGTCATTGATGTCAACCCTTGAAGCAAGTCTGGCCAATAATATGGTTAAGAGACTTAATATTGTTTGATGTATAATGGTATGAAGTTTAGTATATTTCCAAGTAAGACTATTCTAGACGGATAGTATATGTCATTTCATTTCCGGTGATATGTGGAACGTCACATTACTCCTCACGGTTAGAGATTTATGGCCTTGTGAAGTTGGAGTACTCTCATGAGTTATCTAGACAGTCAAAGAAGTCAAATTATTCTAGAAGCTCCTAGAAGAAGTTGACTAGTCAAGTGGGTGAAACTAGGAGTTAATCATGGGTTAAGTTGTTGCAATAAATTAGTTGCAACTAGAAGTGGAGAATTTACTAATTGTAGTAATTTAAGTGGGTTAGAAGTGGGTTAGCCCTAAAAGAAGGAAATTCAATTAAGTTGGTTAGAAGGTAACCCCTTGAGGAAGCTACATGGAAGTATAAATAAAAGAACAATGCTCTCCTATTAGCACCTATTGAGCATATTGAATATCTATTATTGTGTAAGGTTTATTGTAGGTACTCATTGATAAATCTGAAGTTACGCAAGTATGAGGTAGCATGAAGGGTTGACGGTGAAAGTTTCAAAATTGTAGAAAATACTGAAAAAACCCTAGTTTTTAAGGTGTATGCGGGCTGCAGTGGAGAAGGACACTTACATACGTGGGATAGTAGAATAACAAGGTGTGTACATTTGGGAAAATCCATGAAAACTTGAAGAGATGAAGATGTCAGGTCTCTAGAATCTGAAAGCAAGCTCCCAGGAAGGTCTACAGTGATCAAGTACAACAGATCTATCTCCAGGTTCAAAAGGTATGTCTTATTTCTATGAGTAGTTAGATTTTGTTGTCTACATGAGAAATGGCTATTGGGGTTTGAGGATTTTCCCTAGAGAGGCTATTGGTTGTATGGAACTTACTATATAAGCCAGATCTACATAAATATAGTGGTGGGTCATTTGATATTCATCATTGGTACATCTTGTTAGTGTTGAGGCACATCTTGTATTTATTGGCATATGGTTAAGGGTTTTTTTGGTACATGGTTGAGAGCTTGTAGTTGTGAAGTGGTTGTGAATTTGTTGATGTAGTGTGAGATTGCATATCAATGAGGGTTTGATGTCTAGTCCATGTGATGGTTATTACACTTGTTGATGATTATACACACATGTCTAGCACATGACTAGAGAGATATAGATGGACTTGGTTAAGGGATATGTATGAGGATGTATGCATAAGACACAAAGGCAACAAAGGGTTAGAGTTTTTTCAGGAAGGTGAAAACCCTAGTTTTTAGAAGGCATACGCAGGCTACAGTATAGATAGGTCGTGTACATACGCATGATGCAATACAGACAAGTCGCGTACTTGCTAGTTTTTTTTGGTACATGAAGGTTACAGGTACAGGTAGATCGCAGGCTATTGGTACAGGTTGGTTACAAGTTGTTGGCATAAATTGATACAAGTTTACAGTGGTATATCTCACAGTTACAGTGTGATAGTGGTTTCATCATTTCACTTATATTTCAGGGCAGTAGTACAGGGCAAGTATACGTGGTTGTAGCCACCTTCCGGTTGTAGCTGAAGAATATAGGGGGTTGTAGCCTCCTTTTGGTTATAGCTAGAGAATTGGGGAGTTTGAGCTTCCCTCAAGTTGTAGCCTAAAAATATAGGGGGTCAGAGCCTCCTTCCAGTTGCAGCTAGAGAACAAAGAAGTTTGGTGCTTCCAATGAATGTAATTCTTAAAGACATATAGGAAAAAGCATTATGTGGTTTTCTCTTGCATTGGGTTTCCACGTGAAAATACTGGTGTACTGTGTATGTGTATGATTGTGCATGGTTCATGGTTTATTTACTCTGCACTTATTGGATGATAATGTTATATTGATCATAAAGATAAATAAGACTTACATATTGTGGTTAAAAGGATTAAAAATCTCTATTACTGATTCACCCCCACTCTTAGTAATCCAGCAAATGTTGTTGATGTAGACCTGTAGAATGATGAAGGGAAGGACCCAAGGGGTGCTTGGGAAACTCCAGACCCTTACTTGTGAAGATGCTAGCATGTAAATGATGGACATACTTCAATCCAATAGGCTATAGGTCATCATGTAACTAATAAAACGGTCCTGTAACTATAGAAAACAATGGCTACATGGTTGCTCAATGATTACCATACTACTTGCAGCTTCTGAAATTACAAATATCGAAGTTGATATTGAAAGGTTCAACAATGAAGATGAAATATATCAAGACTGAGAGTTGTTGATAATAGAGGAGAATTGAAAACATGAAAGCTAAGAATATGAAAACTGAATCTGAACTTAACATGTTGAACTTGAAATTTTAGAACAAAGAAATGACCTGTTGTAAGCTATTGTTGATCAAATAGTCTTCAACCACTACCCAAACCCGAGGTACATTTCTTATCATGGGAATACATGTGTTGGTGGCGAGCATGAAAATAAATCATTGGATTATTGACCATTAAGGTATGTCGTTAACCAACGTGAAGCAACTTACCTTTAATGACAATGACTGCTAAAGTACCTTAGAGTACCTTAGTGCATCTTGATAGGTACAAATAGATGTGATGATGTTGAGTTACCTACAAGATTCGTCAATCAAGAGGCATTGTTGAATCCCCATGATTGACAACAAGGAGATCTACCATTAATCATGCAGATTCCAAGGCACTATTAAATCTCTAACCTTGACTTGAGATAATGTGTTGGAGTTGATGGGGAAAGGTTTGTCAAAACAAGGACCTTAAGAAATCCCCCATCAACTGACATGAGCATAAAATAAATGATTTTGAAGGACCATAGTACAATATTACATGCAAAAATTTATTAAGAACTTTTATTCTTTGATGAATATTCTGACAAAAGAAAATTTAACTGCAGCGGAGATGGTTGTTAACTATGTTGATAAGACAACAAGAATGGTTACCCCAAGCTTTGTAACGAGAATTTTTTTCACAGACCCAAATAATATTGTGCTACCGTTGTTGTTAAGAGATTAGGCATAGGAAAACTCCCTCTTTTTGGACAAAGCAAACTTATATATCTTGCAGTCTGTTACACCCCCTAGGCTAGGGGTAACTAAGGAGATGATGTCTCAAGGCTTCCAGGTTGAAGACATCGAATGTCGAGAGACAGATGACTAGTTGATCCCACTTTGAGTAGACATAGCCCTTCCTCTCTATCACATATCGACAATAGCATAACAATGTACGCCACTCCATCTTGGTCCAAAAAAGACAACAAGTTTTCCTTCATGAGGTAACAAGTCTGATTTCCTGGTAAGTGTCACTTTAATAATTGAAGCATTTGAGCATGTTGCAAAGGGTCCTTTCTTGATTATGAAAACGTTTGCTTGGAAATTACACCTTTTTCCTTATTTCACCTAGGTGGTTGACATGGTTTCCTAGTAAGTGGGTCACCCTTGGGGAAAGTGTTTCTACTGGGGGGTCTCCTTGATCGATCATCATACCATTCCCACCCATACTTGCCACTTTCCACGCTTCTTACCTTGTTTCCTCATCTTTTGGGATTTTTGTATTATTGACCCAAAGAATGGCGTGTACCTCATTTCATGGGAAGAAGGGGATGAAGGCCCATAGGTGTTGTAGATGGAAAAAGTTAAAATCCATAAATTATCCCTCTAGATGCTCGCCCTAAGGTCCCGAGAGTAATGAAATGCTTCTCCATAAAAAGTCAAGGACCTTTAAAAAGGAAAACACATAAGTAATAAATGTCCCGTTTGTTGGGGGAATGCATTTACGGTTTCTTTTACTTTCGTTGCACATGGAACTCAATGTGTTCCTAACTTTAAGTGGCATTGCGATGCTCCTTACTTTTTATTGCGCATATTTGGACCATAATAAATTAATGGAAAATAAAATGGCTTGGAAAAATGTTGCATTGCAAACGAGGGATGCAACACACCCTCCACAAAGGCACCCATAAATGAGACAATATGAGCCCTTGATATGTCCAGAACCCCATGCCCAAAAGTCTAACACCAATCCACGTCATATTCACTACATGACTTATAGAGGGTCATCTTGGGAAACACTCCTTGACTTGGGATTTATTCTACCCAAAAGGGCACCATGACAACCCTCCCATACTTAAATTTAGCAAATTTTATAAGGTCTTTGAGCATTTGTTTAGTTTGAAAAGGGGGGATCTTATGCACATGTTTGGGTGGTTCCTTTATTGAATGTGGCTTACTTGGGATGATACATGTGACTTGTGGACCCTTGGAGGGCGTACTTGTTTGTCTTTGCAGAACCTTGCTCGGTGAAATCTATCCATGGAGAAATTATGCCAGTTTGACATTCATGAGGGGTTGAAAACACAAAGGATGGACGCCAAACCCCACAGGCCAGTCAAAGCACCCTGGAAATATTATAAACACGAATGATGAGCATTGCCTTTGGAGGCACTTTGACAACACTAGAGAATGATATATTAGTCCCTTCCACTTGGACGTTGGCCTTTGGAGTCCTAGGACATCATTTACTAAGACTTTGACATCATTTGAGAGGCTAGGGTTTGGTGGGCTTGATGGTTCTGGAGGTGATGTGATGTGGTTTGAAGGAATAAGATGCATGTCATAACACCCTAGAATATGAGAGCTTGACACATGGAATTTGGAGGCCCAACGACATGCATCTAGAGGCTCAACGTCTCACTTTTAGGCCCTATGTCACCCTTTTAGGGCATGACAACACCCTTCTTAGGGTTTTACTTTATGTAATTTTTGTTTTTGTAACTTGTAAGAGCAAATAAAGGGGGTCAAACCTCTTTTGATTTGTTGTTAACATTTTTATGTGGAAAAATTGGTTTAGATGGCCTTGTATCAATAGAGGCCATCTATTTTTCATTTTCATAACTCATCCCTTGAGCATTTTTCTCTTAGACTAAAATCTCATCCCTCTTGGGCAACTCACTATCTCTTGTTTCTTGTCTTTATGGATGCAACACTTGTCTATTGGTGGAATTAAGGCTAACAACTTCTCTTGGATGCTTGTTCTTGGCAATTTGGTGGAATATCTTTAATAAGTAAGGGTTTTACATGCTATATCTTGGATTAGGTAAATAATTTCCTCAATTTTGTGCGTTTCTTCTTGATTTCAAGGTTATTTTTGTCAAACCCTTTATAAAGGAATACACCCTCCATCAAGGAATTTCTTTCTATTCTTATAGAAAAGGCTTAAGGATCGCTACAAGGAGTAAAAAGGCTTATAACCTTGTAGCAAGACCTTGCTAAGGTTTTTTTTTCTCTAGGGAGTAAAAAGGCTTACACCCCTAGAAGAGTAATAAACCCTAGCTTTCAACAAGAGACTCCATAACCCAATATATAAGGCACCAATCTTTGCATTGGAGATTGAATATTGTTGCATTGGTAAACATGAAATTTGAGATATTGAATTGTTCAAGCTTGGATCTAAATTTTACATGCTTGAAGCTATCTTGTGACCTAAGGGCATATTGATTTGATAAGTAATTGAGTTTCCCTAAAGAGCATTAGGATAAATCCAATAGGGTTGCAATAAACTCACTTTCTCTTACTCTTTACTGACTTTTCTACTGCTGAAGTTTACTTGTAAGTTGTGATATTGATCTAATGTTTGAGAGCTATTGTTTAGGTGGATTACTTGTTGATTTAGTGGCTAGAACTTGATGTTATAGTAAAGGTTTTATACAACGATGACGCTGTTATAAAACACTACTGATAACAATCATTAACAACCCTTTCTTGCTTTCAAAGTCTTTGTTCAAACATTGGAAGATTGTCTACTATTTGCTAGCTTTATTTTCCAACATCATATAATTGACTTTGATGGTTAAATTTGAAGCTATCTTAGTTTCTTTACTATTGATATTTGTTTCCGTAATTCTGCAATTTTGGGATAGCAAGGTTTCTTCCTGATTCCCTATTGGTTTTTAGGCTTGTATCATTATATATTGTCTTGTTTGGGCATGTATAAGATTGTTTTGTAGGCGCACAACCTTGACAATCATTTACCAACTCCAAAGACTCCTTCCTCAAGCCTCAATCCTATTTTTAACCTTTACCTATAAGGGTGTTCTTCTAGCTCCTTGCTTCTCCCGTTATAATCCCCCTAGGGTCACTCATGAAGCCTCCCTTGTGTTGGACTTGTCCTTCACTAAAACAAGGGGAATATCTATTAAGGGTATAGTGATAAGTGATTAAGGGATTTTTCCATTGTGATCGTGGGTCATAATCACAACAGAGAAAGACCAAGTGAAAGAGATGAATGTCTCCCCACAGTGACAAGCACACAAAAACCAAATAAAATAACTACTTTAATTAGGATAAGGTAGGGATAGAGAGGAGAAAAGAAGGTACACCTTATTCTCCTGTTTGATGTCGATCCCCGTTCCAATTTTCCAAAGAACTCTTGATCTTTTGTTGGAATCAACCTGCAAGACAGATACAAAATTGTTGATGATTGCAGCTATGTGAGACATTCTCCAGCTTACAAACTTGTGAGATGTGGATCATTACAACTATGTGAGTCTTTCTCTCAGCTTACAAACCTGAGATAAATCCCCTAATAAGGGTATGCGGTTCTTGCCTGAGACAGAGCTGGAATGTAGAGATGACCTCCTCCATTCAGAGAGTTGAGAAGAACTCCATATGATTATCTAGTGGGAAAGGCGATCTGTTGAGTTAGACATGCCTATGGTTGAGCACAAGGTGAACATGTGAAATCCCAAAGTGCTAGGTGCATCGTCATGTGAACAGAAATGAAGATGATGTATTAGCCTCCTCTGAGAAGCAGAGTTGATGAGAAAAATCCATATGATTCTCCTATGTGAGGCAATGGGAAAGAAGATCTGTAGAGTGGGCGTGCCTGTGGACGAGCACATGTGAACGTGTCAAGATATGGTTCTTATGTGTAATGCAGTGAGCTAGAGATATAGACATCCCTATGGATGTGCCCCTAGTGGATGAGCACTAGTGGGTGTATCAAATCCTTTGCTATATTGTCCAAGAGTCAGACCTGCCTATAACCCTAATTGTAATGTAAAGGGTACATGTCGACCCCACCTTAATTTGACTGCTAATTGATGTAAAAGATAATTAATCTTGTTAATATTAATTATATTACAAGCTAGTGAGGTCGACCCTGTTATGCCAATAGACACTTATGTTGACAGGCTCTGGTTAGTATAAGTAAAGGTAAATTCCCCATTGAGGAAAGATATCCTTCATGTGAGTTTGGAAATTTCAGCAAGTACATCTAGTTGGGAAAAGGTATGCACCTCTCTTGGGTGTTAGTCTTCTAGGGTTTGAGCACCCTCTTGTGTGCTAGGTCTTATTGGTGGTGAAGGTCTTTATCTTGAAGAATATATCAAAGGATTTGGATGGGTTTTCTTCCCTTGTTGAGAAGGGTTTCCCAGGATACTTCTTGTGTTCTTGTGCATGGTGTTTGTTCTTGTGATCTTGGTTGTTGCAACATTATTGTTTATGGTTAAGACAAATGCTAAAATGAAATGAACTTCATGATTAACCTAGATTATTGAAAAATCAACATGGTATCAGAACATAGGTATTGAAGAATCCATTGCACAAGCTACATACTTTTACCAATCATCCCTCTTCTTCTGCAGAACCGTATGACCCTCCTAGGGTTTCCAGAAAATCCGTATGACCCTGTTCTTTTGAGTGTTTCAACACTTGGAACTTGGACGTTGGGGCTCAAATTACCTTAGGAGTGTACGACATCCTTTAACGCACCTCCAACAAGATTCATATTGCATTTCCAAGCATTTTGACTTTTTGGCCCTAGGGTTTCTAGGGTTTCACTAAATTATGTAGAAAGTTCAAAAGTAGGGTTTCTGAAATTCCTTGAAGGAGCTCTTCAACTCACCAGTGTTCTCCTATCTTTCAGAGGCTTATTGTTGGCAGTCATAAGTACAACTAAACCTAAAAGTGCTAGCCTAACCTAACAATTAGGTTTACTAGCCAAGTTGACAAGGGTTTGTGAAGAATCCAAAAATGAGCAAAATCATAATGGGAGGAAAGCTTGATGATTCAAGGAAACTCAGTTCCTGGAAGACAAGACTTCAAAGGAAGACTTATTGTGGGTGATACAAAAAGGTGTCACTGTGACATACCTCCTTCATGAAGATGTGAGAGGACAAAGATCAACCATGTGCCATTGGAAAAATCATATCAACACCCTCAGGTATGCATTTGTATATATATTATTTGTGTCATTATCATGAGGGTAATTGCAAGATGAAGGAACCTTTTGATGAAGTCTTGGATCTAGAGGGATCTCAGTGCATTTAGAGGAACAACACACTAGAAGTGAAGACTCCAGGTTTGATTAATGTAATTGTTATTCCTCTAACCTATATTTCTAAAGTTTGCTACATTACAAGTAGGTGTTGTAGTTGTGGCAACAATCCTTAAATTGTTTTGATTCTAGGGATGCACTCATTATTCTCCTTTAGGAGATATTATTGTTTTGGTTCCTCTTGTTTTCTTGTTCCAGATAGGTTGATATCAAAGGACGATGTTTATCCTTCAGAGGGAGCCACTTGACTCAGAAGGAGTCAAAAATATTTTAGAAAGAGGAAGAATAGAACCATCATTGGGGCAACCAAAGCAATAACACATGATAATAATCCTTATATGAGTCTATGGGCATAAAGCATGCATGACACAGTATATGTTCAAAACAAGAGTCTTCACCAGACTTTGAAAAACATAACTCTCGAAGAAGACTTCACCGGAATGAAGCCTGAGATTGAACACTTCAGGTTATTTGGGTGCCCAATGTATTTTCATGTACCCAAAGAGAAGAAGTTCAAGTTAGATCCTTTAGAAAGAAAGGATACATTGAATCTTCAAAGACATTCGAGATCGACATTCCTAGTCAGAGAAAGATTGAGACAAGCATAGACGTTGTCCTTGAAGAAGAGATAGTCTTTCAAAGATCCAGAGAATCTCAGATGGAGATTAACAGTAAGACAATACCTTCTCCCCCTTCAATAGTTCAGAGGGAGACAAACATTATTCCAGGTGATCCAGTTGATCCAGTTGATATGTTTATAGTATTGTAGTAGGGCATAAAATGCCTACCTAGACTCACTTTGCAAGAGGCAAAGAAACATACAAGCCTCTCAAAGGCTCATCCTGAGAAAGCATCAAGAGAACATGGATGGCAAGATTCCATAATAGAAGAATACCAATATATTTTAAAGAATGATGCATAAGATATTATTCAAAGACCAGAATGGAAGTCTGTGGTAACTTCCAAGTGGATCTATAAGATCAAGCATGCAACTGATGGAAGTGTCGAGAAATACAAAATGAAATCTATAGCCAAAGGTTTCTCACAAAACAGAGGGAGTTGTCTATAATGAGACACTTTATCTAGTAAACCCGATACACTTCCATCTGTACTACCATCCATGAGTTGGAAACTATATCAGATAGATAAAAATTTTACGAGTTTGGATTTCAGCAAGAGTGTTGTTGATCAAAATCTATATCATTACAATGTTGGTGACAAGAGCCTGATTTTGATGACTTATTCAAAAAGCCTTGTTGTTGGATACAAGTAATCCTTGACTTCTGAATTCGAGATGAAGAATCTGAGTATGATGCACCACTTCTTGGGACAAGACGTATGACAGAGGACCGATGAGATTTTCCTGAGTCAAGCAAAATATACAGTGAAAACATTAAATAAGTGCAAGTATGATAGAATGCAAAATCCACCGTGATGGATTTAAAGAAGAATATTGATGATGATTCAGATGAGATTGATCCACAACTGATTGGATCACTGATGTATCTGGTTAACACTAGACCTGATTCATGCCATGCATTGAATGTGCTTAGTCATTTCATGAGTCAAGCAAGACAGACTCACTAGACAACAACAAAACATGTATTAAGATATATATACGAGGCATAGTTGGATATGGCATGAGATATGCCTCCAATGTGAACTTGAGTTTGCAGGATATGCCTATTCAGATTGAGCAGAAAGTATAGTGGTCTAGAAGAGCACATCTAGTTGATGTTCTAACATGAAGTTTGCCATGCTTTCCGGATGTGGCAGAAAACAAAATCTCTATGGTCTTGAAAACCATAGAAGCATAGTATGTATCATTGAGTATGCGAAGCAGTATGGCTTCACAAGATTCTGACAGATTTACTTGAGCACGAGATGGACCCTATGATGACAACCAAGAGCTATGTATAAAGCTCCTTGAGAACCTAGTGTTTCTTGATGGATTGAAACACGATGAGATGGAATATTCTTATATCAGAGATATGATGCAGAAGAAAAATAGTACACATGCAGTACCTTCCTACACATGAGAAGATTGCATACATTTTCACCAAAATAACTTGGTGAAGAATGCCTTCCTAGTTGAGAGGGAGTACTGATGACTCCAGCCAAGACAAAATTCAGAGTACATCTGTGTGAGACTTAGCACGATGAAGAATGCCTCCCTATATGAGAGTGAGTGTCGATGATTGCAACTACGTGAGACATTCTCCAGCTTACAAACCTGTGAGATGTGGATCATTGCAGCTATGTGAGTCTTTCTCTCAACTTACAAACCTGAGAGAAAGCCCCTAAGAAGGGTACGTGGTTCATGCCCGAGATAGAGCTAGAATGTAGAGATGACCTCCTCCATTCGGAGAGTTGAGAAGAACTCCAGATGATTATCCAGTGGTAAAGGCGATCTATTGAGTTAGACATGTCTGTGGCTGAGCACAAGGTGAACGTGTGAAATTTCAAAGTGTTGGGTGCATTGTCATGTGAACATAAATGAAGATGTTGTATTAGCCTCCTCTGAGAAGCAGAGTTGACGAGAAAACTCCAGATGATTCTCCTATGTGAGGCAGTGGGAAAGAAGATATGTAGAGTGGACGTGCCCGTGGACAAGCACAGGTGAACGTGTGAAGATCCGGTTCTTCTGTGTAATGTAGTGAGACAGAGATATAGACATCCCTATGGATGTGCCCCTAGTGGATGAGCACTAGTGGGTGTATCAAATCCTTTGATATATTGTCCAAGAGTCAGACCTGCATGTAACCCTAATTGTAATGTAAAGGGTACATGTCGACCCCACCTTAATGTGACTGCTAATTGATGTAAAAGATAATTAATCTTTTTAATATTAATTATATTATAAGCTAGTGAGGTCAGCCTTGTTGTGTCAATAGACACTTATGTTGACAGGCTCTGGTTAGTATAAGTAAAGGTAAATTCCCCATTGAGGAAACATATCCTTCAGGTGAGTTTGGAAATTTCAGCAAGTACATCTACTTGGAAAAAGGTGTGCACCTCTCTTGGGCGCTAGTATTCTAGAGTTTGAGCACCCTCTTGTGTGCTAGGTCTTATTGGTGGTGAAGGTCTTTCTCTTGAAGAATATAGAAAAGGATTTGGTTGGGTTTTCTTCCCTTGTTTAGAAGGGTTTCCCAGGATACTTCTTGTGTTCTTGTGCATGGTGTTTGTTCTTGTGATCTTGGTTGCTACAACATTATTGTTTATGGTTAATACAAATGCTAAAATGAAATGAAATTCATGCTTAACCTAGCTTATTGAAAAATCAACAAAAACTAGGTCTATGACGAAAGTAGTTATATGATCATAAACGTGTGCATGTTAGATGTTAGAGTCAAAATAAGCATATAGATAAATGTACAATGAAGATAAGTCTAGGGGAAAACAAGATCTTTATTACCAACAAGTGGAAAAGGTAAGTTACAACCTTGTCCAACCTTAGGCACCGTCTTGAAGCCAATTGTCTGGATTCCTATGGGAATCTTCAAGCATCAAATCAACCGATAAATAATTCTCTTAATGAATTAGATAGGGATAAGGAGACACCCTATAACCACACAAAATGAGAAAGAAGCTTTGGAAAAGGAGTTTCCAGATTAAAGGGGGTATTTCTCAGAGAATATAGGGAAAGGAGGCTTGTTAGATGCTGACAACATAACTTTGCACCAATGGACTTGTGTTCTTCTCTTTATCCCTCTATGGTTGTTTTATATCTTCCCAAATATGTTTGGGGAGTTGAATTTCATTGTGTACGAGAAAGGGTTGTTGGGGAACGATCCCAACCGAAAATCCCGCCCTAAATCATGAGATTATTTTATTTTTCACCAAAAATGAGGGCATCTGCGGGTTGCAGTGAGGAAAGTCGCGGATGTCCACATGTTGCACTAGGGAAACCCACATATATGCTCTTAAAGAATGTTTTTTAAATGATTCTTGAGAGGACTTTTTACGGAAAATTCTAGCAAGCATTGGGAAAGAGTTTGGCCATGACACAAATGCACAGGTGTGTCATTTTGTGCTATAGCATATGCCCCCTAATGTGTAAGGTTAGAAGGGAAAAATGATAGATGAAATACATTATGAACTCTGAGAGGTGAGGATGCATCGAAGTATCCACATAGGATCCCAAATAACTAATCCAAAAAGCAATACCGTCAGCAAAGATCAAGCGAGAGTTTTGTTTCCCAAGTCAGGCATACCCATGCTCAGGAGTGATAAAGAATGGCCGCCAAAGTAGATACATTGTGGATCCATGGTACATACGAAAGTATGACTAATGTTCATGGCCATGAACAATACATAGTGGATCCATGTGATAAATATAAAGTAGCAAGCATGACCACAAAGAATACACAGTGGATCTCTATCCCAAGATCCAAAACAGAGGATATATGGAACCAAGAGATTGAAAAAACTAATCCTATGCAAGTACCAATGTATGTGAGGTGGCACCATATGATCCAGGAAGGATCACAAAATAGGTCTCCAACATGGTACAAGTCTACACTATTTGAATATATGAGTCAAAGTCGAATGCAATAAGACATTGTTTGATTACCGATCGTTCATGTATACCATTATCAAACGCAATACAACCCACTGATAATGATGATGAGAGTCAAGGTACCATGGTACTATCTAACATGTGTGAATAAATGAGTTGGCATCAAACACTTGGTAAAAACTATCAAGCAGGGGACATTGATGTATTCCCACTGTCAATAGCGAGGGAACTTGCCACTGATGACTACAATCCCCAAGGTACAAAACATATCTCTAGATCCCTCTCCCAGAGGAAGATGTATTGAAGTCGATGGGAGGGAACTCACTTGAAGGAAGGCATTAAGGCATCGTCCATCAGCCAACATGAGGGGTGGCAGAAAGGAAAAGTTTTGGAAGAGATCGGACAAAGAGAATGATACTTGTGATGATACAACTCAAATTGGGAAGGCCAACTTGCAAGGTCAAAGGATAACTGCAAAATGAACGACACAGGTTGAAAAATTTCCTTTGAACATAAGCATGACACGTTATGTGACTTGGGCAACATGACTCATAAACTGGGATACATTTATGACACAAGAGGTATCAACAAACGCTCCATATAGTTGGAAGAATCACCAATCGGGGGAGAAAAAACTCAAAGTGAGAAAAAGTCTTTTAAAGCCATACTAAACCCAAAATGATGAGATATAGACTCAATATTGTGCTTTGGTCAAGGGTGACAAGACTATTTGCAACAAAAGAGATCAGATGTTTTCCCAATTTTTTTTTTTCGTCTTTTTTGTGTTATAGAAGCTTGAAAAAGAATAAAAGAATGCTTATAGTACAATGGAGGAAACAAGTGTCGTGGGAAAGAAAACTAGTTCCATAGCGCAAGGAACATACCTATGCTCAATGCAAGGAAAGCATGTGCAGGATAAAGATGCTCGAGTAAATGTCTCCTCTAGGGATAAGGTGTCAAGTCGCAAAGGCATGAAATGCAAGGCTGAGAACTGATAGGAATGCATAGGCAATTTGGTTCAACGACAACATGCTAAACTCAACCTTAGGCCTAAAAGCGCGAGTTGTCAATATGCATATGCATATACATCTCAACTTTGGAAATTAAACTTCCCATAATGGTCTTTTTCGTAAGTTTAGTCTCCAGGGCCCGAAAAAGAGTAAAATCATACCAAGGAGAACTCTTTTGGTCACAGTAGGGCCAAACTAATCCTTTTTTGTATATAGTCTAATCGGTCAAGAAAAGGGTTAAACTTATACTGAAAGGATGCCTCTTCAAAACCTTTTTAATGAGTGTGACAAAGATAATATCACTCGACGATCTTTTCAATTTTAAGGAGTCTGAAAAGAGATTAAATATGGACCCCCTCATCCTTTTTCGTAAATTTAGTCCCCTGAGCCTGAAAAAGTATAAAACACAGCTTAGGATAACTCTTCTAGACTGTAGGCTAGAGTATTCCTTTTTTGTGAACAGTCTTGTCCAGTTTTAAAAAAGGGGGTAAACTTGCACTGGACATACGTTCCTTCAGATCCATTTAATGAGTGTACAAGGAACAATGTCACTCAACAATCTTTTCAATTTTAAGGAATCTAGAAAGAGCTTAGTTATGGACTCCATAATGCTGTTGAAGAGCAGCATGTAAGATAGGGGTCCCGCAAAAAAAGGCCAGAATGAGAGAGAGTAAGAAGCATGAAGTTCAAACGCAAACTTATTGTAGGACTAAACATGACCCTCGAGCCTAGAAACATACTTGCAACATGAGCACCAGAATGCAAAATGATTCTATACTAGAGTTCCCATGGAAGGTAGGCTCTACCATTAGTCGAATGATGCCTTAAGCAAAGAGAAAGGTTTTATTGTTCATTTATGGGGTTGACCCTAGGTTTAGACGACAATGGTAACTGAGAATACAATAGTTTGAGTGAAATGCACCCTAACCTATATGCCAGTTTCAAGATCATTACCTGTCATAATGGATCGACATGGAATGGAAAGGTACCAAATAAAAATGTCTCCAAAGTCCTGTATATAAGACCAAAACACTTACCCAAAAGTTAATAAGTCCAATATATAAACCTCTGATAAAGACAAGTATTAAGGGATACAAAACTTGAAAACAAGAAACCCTAAAAATACAATATGTACATAGGAACACACAACCTTGCGTCTTATGCATCGTAGTTCTCTAGGTAGAGCCCATTGCTAGGATCAGGCCAAGGGCTTCTTTGGTATCCAACCAGTAAATCTTCCAGTTCAAGAGGAGGTTGAAGATCCATCATCATAGTTTCAAGGATGACCTCATCTAAAGGCAACTCAAAATCCATGAAGCCGGGGCCTGACAACTCACAAATACGAGGGCTCTAGGTCTTACAAACAACAATATCAAACTCAAGAGGAAATTCCAGATTACTCGGGCCAATAGGAGGAAGCAAGGGATCTCATGCCCCCATCGAATAAAGCACCTAATCAATTGCTGAGACCTTGTCTCTAGAAGGAGAACATAACTGTAAAGGATCCTTCTAAGGAGAAATTGAACATTGAGGATAAGATGCCACATAATTCACCTGTGATAGGGAAGAGTCTACTCGAACACTAGGAACACACAAAGGGAAAACCTGAGGTAAAGACGAACCAGGATGGTGATTATCAAATGAAAACTGATCAATAGTGAAAATGCTTATGTTGTGAGGGAAATGCATCACAAGAAAGAGCGTATACACCACAACATTCATCACATACACATAATCACACCCAAGAAGCAAATTAAAGTCTAAAGGTTTTGGCATCACTAACAGATCAACTCATATAGTCTTCCCACCTAACGTGATATGAAATTGATGCAGAACCCCCAAACATTTTCTAGGTTTTCTGTTGAAAGCCAACAACTCACTAGTAGTTGACACAAGCTTGGGAGAACCCAAAACTTGCCAAGCCGATGATGTAAAATACTTGCAGAGGATCCTTCATCTACAATAGTTCGACGAATGCTTAATTTATTAAATCCAACCATTATCTGGAAGGGTGTATATGAAGGAAGGTGAGGCTCTACAAGATCATTCCAATCGAAGGAAACTATCCTAGGACTTGGAGGGAGTGTACTCGAGGAGAGTGGAGTGCACCCTTGTTCAGAAGGTACTAAATTGGAAATGCTAAGGACATGGTCAAAAGACACATCACTCCGTGAAAGAGGAGTGGTGTCAGCCGAAGATTGCATCGACATGACCACTTTGTCAACCAAAGATTGATTAAAATGTTGGGAAACCAAAGATGACTTAGAACTAGAAGGGTCATCAGAGAAGGACCACACCTCTTGTGCCACGGAAATAGCAGGGCACAAATGAGTCAGGTGATTTCCTTTGCAAAGCTTACAAGGGAACTTGGGATTACATCCTATACATCTAGACTTCTCAACCGTATCAATGCCCCCAACATGATTGCGGTGGTCGATGGGTTTCCCCCAACATGACTAGTAGAGGCTGGTTGCACGTCTCCAACCTGACTAACAAAGGTTGGTGACAAGACTCCAACATGCTTTGCAGAGGTCGGTGACTCGATGCCAGTATGACTAGTAGTAACTGGAATTTTTCTCCCAGTATGACTCATAGAGGCTGGTTGTGTACCCCTGACATGACTAACATAGGTTGGTGACAAGAATCCAATATGACTCATAGAGGTTGTTGACCTATCTCTAACATGACTCACAGAGGTTAGTGGTAAATCGCCAACATGACTTGTAGAGGTTGGTGATGTTTGTCCATTATGACTAACACTAACTGGTTTCTTGTCTTCAACATGACTCACAAAGGTTGTTGACAAATCCCCAACATGACTAGCATAGATTGGAGAGTGAATGCCAGTATGACTCGTATTGACTAGACTTGTGCTTCCAACATGACTAGCAAAGGCTGGTCGCTTGCCCCCATCATGACTTGCAGAGACTGGTGACAGGTCTCCAACATGAGTTACATAGGTTGGTGCCTTCTTTTTCTTATTCTTCCTCTTCCTATTCCTTTTAGACTTTTGGTTACTAGTAGTTGTACCTTCACTAGAAGATGGAGGAGGAGAAGTAAACTTTACAGATGCAGAAAGTGAAGGATCGAAATATGTACAATGCCCCTGACATAATGTTCTTATCTGAGAAGCATCAAAAGAATTCAGGACATTCAGAGTGGTCCACAACCAAATTGGTAGTCCTACATTCAACCCAGGAATGTTCAAAGTGGCCATCAAGGGGGAACCAACTTTTCCAAAGAAAGGAAAAGCACAAGAATCCCCTTGGGTAGGGGTCCCTTGGTTGGTATCCTCAAGAAATTTGGCCATATCGTTCTTATGCATGGGTTTGTCCCTTGCGGGATTGTTCATGTCCATAAAAGTCTCATGCACCGACTCTGGCGAACGAGTGATATAAAAACCCATGCCTTCTAGGAGGCGGCTCCATGCTTTCAAGAGAAAGACCATGGGTCTTTCCCAACCACCAGAACGATTGGTCAAGCACTCTGAATCAATTATCCAAAATTGGTGACACTGAAACAACCTAAGGCCAACTACACAAAGAAACACTCCAATAAAAATCCCTAAGAGAAACATTGCAAGCAAACAACTTTTCCAAATATTTAGCCTAGGTGGATGAGGTCCTAAGTCCAAAGCAATGGAAAAGTGGAAAGGGACCTTCCGTACGAAGGCACATGTTGATTAAGTCCCATGGACCAACGAATGAAGGAGTGAGAAGCAGTTATCCTGACCTCCACTAACCATTCTTATCTGGTGCAAGCACCCATGCTTTGCGAGGAACCCTTCAGAAGTACTGAAAAGTGTGATACAAAATCTTCCCAGGTACCACAACAAGCCCCCGTAGTCACCTATGAGATCCCTAGGAAAATCCACTAAGTTCACCAACTCACAGTCAATGTCCGGGGGGTACAATCGATAGTCGAGATTGAACGTATGGGCATGGTAACAAAGACAAAAGCTTCAAAAGCACCACCTATCACGGAGGTAGAGGCACCAACAAAACCCCTAATATACGATCTCTCTGGTATGCTTAGTCAAGCTTCAGAGGGGAAATCTCCTCGACTCTCCTTTACGCGAACTCGTGTTTAACTCTTGTGTTAGAGGAGGCTCTCATCTATACTTATACGAAAATTGGGTTTGAGACTCTCCCTAGCTCAGACTCCTATGTTTGTTCAATGGCCTTAGAGAGTTATCTCCAATCCTAATCCAAGGCCCTAACCCTAAACTTGTTTGTGAACCCTAGAAACAAAGTCTAGTACATTTTAAGCTTAGCGTTTGTTTTAGAGGTTGTTTTTACTCAAGGGGTATGGATGTGCAACTGATGTTGTTTGAGACTCTTGTAAAAATGAAACTTATAAGAACACTGGAAAATAAAACTTTACACTAATCCTTCAAATGAAAAAGAGTTTCAAAAATAAAATGCATGAACAATCCTTCAAACCTTGAAATGCATATTTTTCTTTTCTAATGCAAAATGCACAATGCAACTTTCAAGAGAATGAAAAGAAACAAACAAAATGATTTTTTTTTTCTTGTTTTTCTTTTGAAATGCTTTTAAGATGAGAAGAAAATGAAAACCTATGCTAATATCTTTTTCTTTTTCAAATAACAATACAAACAATGCAAAGAAAGAAAGAGATCTAAGCAACAAAAAAACTAGGTTTTTTTATTTTCTTTTTATCAAAGCAAAACTAACAAAAGATGCTAAAAGAAACCGTAGAATACACGATTCATGCCACCCCTGGCCATGCGGGGGATTTTTTTTTCAAAATGCAAGCCAAAAATAAGCCAAGAATGTTGGGAAACCAAGAGTAAGGTCTTTTCTGATATGAAGGTTTTCACAAGCTTAGACACAATAATACAAAGCAATCACAAACTTAGGAAGCCCAAGATAACCCAAAGAAACCCAAAAATCTCCTAGAAACCGAAGAAATATTTTTTTTCACAAAATGCACATAGATTTGTGGCTGTGTGAACTGAGACTCACAGATGTCTGTGGGTCATACACAGTGAAAGTGTGGATATCCATGATTGATATCGCAGAAAAGCGTGGATAACTCTGTAAAATTGGAAAAATAAAAAAAGACTTTCAATAGGGAGACTCCCATAAACTTATGGAAAACTTTCCAGATAATAAAAACTTTGCAACAAAGCTTGGAAAACAAGAAAACTCACATGAATTAAAAAGGACAAACAAGCCACCCTACAACCGACCCAAAATAGGAGAATCCCTAGTGGAGTTGCCAATTCTGCTTAAGGGATTTTTCCCGTGTGATCGTGGGTCGTAATCACAACAGAGCAAGACCAAGTGGAAGAGATGAAAGTCTCCCCACAGTGACAAGCACACAAAAACCAAAGAAAATAACTACTTTAATTAGAAGAAGGTAGGGATAGAGAGGAGAAAAGAAGGGGCACCTTGTTCTCCCTTTTGATGTTGATCCCCATTCTAATTCGTCGAAGAACTCTTGATCTTCTGTTGGAATCAACCTGTAAGATAGATACAAAACTAGGGCTACAACAAAAGTAGTTATACAATCATAAACATGTGCATGTTAGATGCCAGATTCAAAGTAAGCATACAAATAAATTTACAATGAAGAAAAATCTGGGGGAAAACAATCTCTTTATTATCAACAAGTGGAAAAGGTAAGTTACAACCATGTCCAAACTTAGGCATCGTCTTGAAGTGAACTATCTGGGTTCCTCCAAGAATCCTCAAGCATCAACTCAACCAATACAGATTTCTCTCAATGACTCAAATAGGGATAATGAGACACCCTATAGCCACACAAAAGTGAGAAAGAATCTATGGAAAAGGAGTTTCCAGATTAAAGGGGGTATTTCTTAGAGAATACATGGAAATGAGGCTTGCTAGATGCTGACATAATAACTTTGCACCAAGGGACTTGTGTTGTTATCTTTAGCCCTCTATGGTTGTTTTATATCTTCTAATAGAGGTTTGGGGAGTTGAATTCTGTTGTGTACGGGCAAGGGTCATTGGGGAATGAGCCCATATGAAAAACCCACCCGAAATCATGGGATTATTTTATTTTTCACGAAAAATGAGGGCATCCGTGGGTTGCAGTGAGGAAAGACATGGATTTCCACGTGTTGCACCAGGGAAACTCACATATATTCTCTTAAAGCATGTTTTTTAAATGATTCTAGAGAGGAATTTTTAGGGAAAAGTATAGTAAGCATTGGGAAAGGGTTATTCCATGGCACAAATTCATAGGTGTGGCATTTTGTGCTATAACACCATCCTTGGGGTTTTCAACCCGTCATGAAGGTCGAACTGGCATAATTCCTCCATGGATAACTTTCACTGAGCAAGGTCCTGCAAAAACAAACAAGTATGCCCTCCAAGGGTCCACAAGTCACATGTGTCATTCGAAGTAAGCCACATTCAATAAAGGAACCACCCAAACATGTGCATCAAGTCCCCCCTTTTCAAACTAAGCAAATGCCTAAATATCTTATAAAATTTTCCAAATTTAAGTATGGAAGGGTTGTCATGGTGCCCTATTGGGCATATTAAATCCCCAAGTCAAGGAGTGTTTCCAAAAAAGACCCTATCCATGTTATATAGTGAATATGAGGTGGATTTGGGTAACACTTTTAGGCATGGGATTCTGGACTTTTCAAGGGATCATATTGTCTCTTTACGAGTGCCTTTCTGGAGGTTGTGCTGCATCGCTCATTTGCAATGCAACCTTTTTCTAAGCCCTTTTATTTACCATTAATTTATTATGGTCCAAAACATTGAGTGCTATGTGCAATGGGAAGTGTGGAGCATCACAATGCCACTTGAAGTTAGGAACACATAGAGTGCCATGTACAAGGAAAGTAAAAGACACTGCAAATGCATTCCCCTAACAAGCGGGACATTTATTAATTATGTGTTTTCCTTTTAAAAGGTCCTTGTTTTTTTATGGAGAAGCGTTTCATTTCTCTCAGGACCTTAGGGAGAGCATCTAGAGGGACAATTTATGGCTTTTAACTTTTTCCATCTATTATGATTTACAAGACAAGGGACATACATAGATCGAGATACATAACCTTCATTTTCCACAAACCTTTTCATGAAGAGATTTTGAAATGTTTCCCAAGTGGTAATTATTTTGGGAGGGATATTGTTGCACCATTCTTTGGCCTTCCCTGTTAGAGATAAATATAAGAGCTTGATACACACATCCTCATACTGATTTTGGGAGGCACAAGAATTGAAAATTTTCGAAAATGCATCCAAATGATGTTGAGCCGATACAATGTCTCCATTTGAAAAGGTGAGAATCCATCATTCTTCGTGAGGTGATGCATGAAATTTTGTCACATCTAAGGGTTTGTACAACCCTTCCATGTCCTCACGTCCATCAAACTTCAATCACAAAGATGTTTGATAATCTTCATCAAATAATAGTTCCAAGTCCTCAAAAGGATAATCCCCAAGGTATGGCTGTGAAATAACATAATTGTGCTGCAACACACCATCCCCTACCAGATGAAAAAGGTTTATGATCATATCATCACTAGTTTTCCAAATATCTTGATTGTCCATGTATGAAAATCAACATTCCAAAGGAAAGACTTCTACACTCCTTATATGGAAGATTCCCTCAATGTAGTAAATGGAATTTCCATAAAAAACAAAACAACCAATATCCCATCCACGTTTCCGAGCACATATGAAATGATCGATATGATTGTCAATCGTATTTGAAGACCGCTCCATGGATTCACCCATATCATTGGAGTTTATTACTTCTTCGCAAGGTTGGACAACTTCATCTTCCAATGTCTCGTCTGGGTCTTTAACATGAGAAATTTCATCAGGGTCTTCTTCATAACTTTCTTCACAGATATTCTCTTAAAGCACCTCTTCATTTGTAGGGGCTTGCTCTTCAGTAAGAGGCGCTTCATCATTTTTTCTTCAGTATATTCCTGGGACAATTCCCTTATAAGACTCACCATATGCTTAATAGCTTCATCAACAACATTTTTCTCTTCCACCTATAAAAGTGTCCTCGAGATACAATAAGTTCTAGGCAAGGGTTCATCCCATGGTGCCATAATTCCATTGTCTGAAATGACAGTTCAATGGAGTCACCATATGAGCTCAAGGCTCATCGAAAAAGGAGAGGGTATTTTCCTCAATGGAGTCACCAGATAAAATGTATGGAGTTCATCAAAAGTGAAAAGGGAACTTCCCTCAAGTGGAGTTGCCAATAAAGCTAAGGGTAAAGGCTTTGGGTTAGAATTTCCATGTGTCGTTATGGGTCGGAAAGGATTCAAAATCGTCCTTGGAAACGATGCCAAAAATGTTCTTGCATAGTTTGAAGTTTGGGTAAATCCCAACCCAAACGCCAAGTGTGTGACACAACTGGGAATACCTATTGTTATAGCACAAAATGCCACACCTATGCATTTGTGCCATGGCATAACCCTTTCCCAATGCTTGTTGGAATTTTCCCTAAAAAGTCCTCTCAAGAATCATTTAAAAAACATGCTTTAAGAGCATATCCATGGGTTTCCCTAGTGTAACACATGGACATCCAGGACTTTCCTCACTCCAACCTGCAGATGCCCTCATTTTTGGTGAAAAATAAAATAATCTCGTGATTTTGGGCAGGCTTTTTGGTTGGTCTCATTCCCTAACGACCCTTTCCCGTACACAATAGAATTCAACTCCCCAAACCTCTATGGGAAGATATAAAACAACCATAGAGAGCTAAAGTGGACATCACAAGTTCCTTGGTGCAAAGTTATGCTGCCAACATTTGGCAAGCCTCCTTTTCCTATATTCTCTGAGCAATACTCCCTTTAATATGGAAACTCCTTTTCTAGAGCTTCTTTCTCATTTTATGTGGCTATAGGGTGTCTCCTTATCCCTATCTGAGTCATTGAGAGAAGTGTTTATTGGTTGAGTTGATGCTTGAGGATTCCCGAAGGAACCTAGACAATTGGCTTCAAGACGATACCTAAGGTTGGACAAGGTTGTAACTTACCTTTTCCACTTGTTGGTAATAAATAGCTTGTTTTCCCTCGTATTTGTCTTCATTGTACGTTTATCTGTATGCTTACTTTGAATCTGACATCTAACATTCACATGTTTATGATCGTATAACTACTTTCGTTGTAGCCCTAGTTTTGTATCTATCTTGTGGGTTGATTCCAACAGAAGATCAATAGTTCTTCAATGAATTGGAATGGGGATCGACATTAAACGGGAGAACAAGGTGCACCTTCTTTTATCCTCTCTATCCCTACCTTATCCTAATTAAAGTAGTTATTTTCTTTGGTTTTTGTGTGCTTGTCACTATGGGGAGACTTTCATCTCTTTCACTTGGTCTTTCTCTACTGTGATTATGACCCATAATCACAGGGGAAAAATCCCTCAATTAGATGGATGCGAAACTGCACAGGTTGGGCAGAGCACCCCAGAGCTATTGTGCACATGAGATGATGAGCGTTGTCTTTGGAGGCACTTTGACAACACTAGAGGATGATATCTTAACCCCTTGCACTTGGATGTTGGCCTTTGGAGGCCTAGGACGTCACTTCCCAAGCCCTTGACATCATTTGAGAGGCTAGGGTTTGGTGGGATTGATTGTTCTAGAGGTGATGTGATGTGGTTTGAAGGAAGAAGATGCATGTCATGACACCCTAGAACATGAGAGCTTGACACATGGCCTTTGGAGGCCCAACGACATACATCTAAAGGCTCAACGTCTCACTTTTAGGCCCTACGTGACCCTTTTAGGGCATGACATCACCCTTTTAGGGCTTGACGTCATCCTTTTAGGGCTTGACATCACCCTTTTAGGGCTTGACGTCACCCTTCTTGGTGTTTTACTTTATGTAATTTATATTTTTGTAAGTTGTAAGAGCAATTAAAGGGGGTTGACCCTCTTTTAATTTATTGTTGACATTTTTATGTGGACAAATTGGTTTAGATGGACTCATATAAATAGAGGCCATCTCTTTTTCATTTTCACAACTCATCCCTTGAGCATTTTTCTCTTGGACTAAAATTTCACCCCTCTTGGTTAACTCATTATCTCTTGTTTTTTTGTCTTTATGGATGCAACACTTGTCTACTAGTGGAATAAAGGCTAGTGACTTCTCTTGGATGCTTGTTCTTGGCAATTTGGTGGAATATCTTTGATAGGTAAGAGTTTTACATGATATATCTTGGATTAGGTAAATAATTTATGCAATTTTGTGTTTTTCTTCTTGATTTCAAGGTTATTTTTGTCAAACCCTTTATAAAGGCATACACCCTCCATCAAGGATTTTCTTTCTATTTTTTATTGAAAAGGCTAAAGGATTGCTACAAGGAGTAAAAATGCTTACACCCTTATAGCAAGATCTTGCTAAGGTTTGTTTTCTCTAGGAAGTAAAAAGGATTACACCCCTAGAAGAGTAATAAACCCTAGCTTTCAACAAGAGACTCCATAACCCAATAGATAAGGCATCAATCTTTGCATCGAAGATTGAATATTGTTGCATTAGTAAACTTCAAATTTGAGATATTGAATTGTTCAAGCTTGGATCTAAATTTTACACGCTTAAAGCTATCTTGTTCCCTAAGGGTGTCTCGATTTACCAAGTAATTGAGCTACCTTAACAATAATTAAGTTGCATCCAATAGGGCTGCAACAAACTCACTTTATCTTACTCTTTACTCACATTTCTTCTGTTGAAATTTACTTGTAAGTTGTGATATTTGATCAAATGTTTAGGAGCTATTGTTCGGGTTGCTTACTTGCTGATTTTAGTGGCCAAAACTTGTTGCTATACCAAAGTTTTGCTACAGACATAAGGCTGTTATAAAACACTCGTGATAACACTCATTAACACCCCTTTCTTTCTTTCAAAGTTTTGGTTCAAACATTGAAGATTTGCTAGCTTTATTTTCCAACATCATATACCATAATTTGATGGTTTAATTTGCAGCTATCATAGTTTCTTTACTGCTGATATTTATTTCCATACTCTTGCAATTTTGGGACATCAAGGTTTCTTGTTGATTTTCCATTGGTTTTGAGGCTTGTATCAATATATATTTCCTTGTTTTGGCAGGTCTAATATTGTTTTGCAAGTGCACAACCTCGACAATAATTTACCAACTCCAAATTGTCTTTCCTCAAGCCTCAAGCCTTTTTTTTAACCTTAACCTATAGGGGTATTTTTCCATCTCCATGCTTCTCTTGTTGGAATCCCCCTACAGTCACCAGAGAAGCCTCCCTTGTGATGGACTTGTCCTTCACTAAAACGAGGGGAGTATCTATTGAGGTGATAGTGACAAGTTTTCCCATTTGTGTCACACACTTGTCATTTGGGTTGGGTTTTTCCCAAAATACAAACTGTGTGATACCACAATCAAGAATATCCCTTTTATTTAAGAAAAGCCCGGGGGACATTTTCCAACGAGTCACATGTTTTTCAAGAAAATTCACTATCCAAATGCGCCATAGAGATGATTTTCACAAAAGGACTTCATTTTTTATTTACTTTTTTTCTTTATAAATATATTCTTTTTATTAAAGGAAGGAAGAAGAAATAAATCAAAGCGAGATTGTAGCAGGTTGGGAATCCTTCCTACTTAGTACCTCCATCTCAGATTATTGTTGAATATATTGGACAAACTCTTCTCGACTGAAAGGCTATTTGTACAATCTTAGTCGATGCCCATTGACCAAGAAAGAAATCCCTTCCCCATCAATGGTCTTGATCTTCATGGAACCATTTTAAAAGACATCCATAACTTCATATGGAACTAACCATCGTGCGATGAACTTTCCTTTAAAGTTTTTAAAATTGGAATAAAAAAGGAGAGCCCAATCACCTTGTTTGAACTGCTTCTTTGGGATGAACTTGTCATGCCATTTAATTCTCTATTGTTGGACAAAGGTGGTCTGTTGGATGGCATCTTCACACATCTCATCTAATTCATTTAGCTGAACTATCCTTTGTTGTTGTGCCTCTATAAGATCCATAGTATCTAAATTGTCATTATGAAGGTATTCACTTGAAATTCTATTGGAAGCAGAACATGTTTTCCATACACTTATTCATATAGTACGAATCCGATTTTGTTCCTCGATGTAGTCCTGTAGGCCCCGAGTGCCTTAGGAAGCTAGTTTGCCCAATCCTCATGATGTTGTTGTACTATCTTGGTCAGAATTGCTTCAAGGACTTTGTTTGTGGACTCTACTTGGACATTGGCCCGTGGATGGTAAGGGGAGGATATCCTGTGTTTGATTTGAAATTATTCAGTGATGGTTTGTACCAACTTTGATGTTAACTGCACTTCTTGATCTTTTACAATTTCTCCTGGCACACCAAAATGGGGAAAAATATCTTCGAATAGAAAACCAACAATTGTTCATTCAATAGCATGAAAAAGAGCTTTGGATTTTGCCCACTTGGAAACATAATTAGTACAAACTAAGATATACCTTTTCTTTTTTGATGCAAGAACAATTGTCCCTACGAAGTTTAGAGCCCATTTCTCAAAAGGCTCGATCATTACTTGGGGCTGTAAAGGCATCTCATTGGATTGTACTGGGCAGACCATTTGTTGATAACGATCACAACTTTGAACATATTGTTTGGCATCCTTGAAGAGGGTTAGCCAATAGTATCCTGAACGAAGAACTTTATATGTTGTTCTCTTGTCAACAAGGTGTCCTTTGCATGGATCACCATGACAAGATTTCAATATCTCTAACACTTCATCTTCACGAACACATATTCTAATAATCAATTGAGGTCCTATTCAGAAGAGGTCCCCTCTGACCCAAGAGTAGGAGGCATTGCGTTAGGTGATCCTCTTCTTTTCACTAGGTGAAAGATGCTGTGGAAATTTTCCTGTAACTAAATAGTTAGCCACATCTACAAACCACGGTAAGTTAGTAGATACAACAAAAAAATGTTCGTTATCTACACTAGTTGCTTGTTCCTCATTATGAATTATAGAAAGGAAATCTACTACCAATTCCCCCCCTCTAAGTTTATTTAGAATAGTAATGTTAAACTCCTACAACAACAAGAGCCATCCAGTCACCCTACCATTGGTTATAGGTTTGTTCATTAAGTACCTAATGGCAGAGTGATCGATATGAATGAATACCTCATACCTAATGAAGTAGTGTCTGAACTTATTAATCCCATGCACAACTGCTAGAAATTCCTTTTCTGTGACTGTATAGTTTAATTCAACTGGTGTTAAGTTCTTTCTAATGAAGTAAATTCCATAGGATGATTGATTTTCTTGTTGTCCCAACACGACTCCAAGAGCTCTATTGGAGGCAACAATTGAAATGTGGAATGGAAGAGACCAATTTAACCCCCTGAAGATTGGTGCATGTTTAAGTTTTTCTTTCGGTACTTCAACGACATGTTCGCAATGATCATCCTAGAAAAATTTAGTATCCTTGGTGAGTAATTTAAATAAAGGGGAGGTTATTCTCGTAAAATGTTCTATGAATCTTCTATAATACCCAACATGTCCTAAAACGATTCTTACATATTTTGGAGATTTCAGAATTGGGAGTTTTGATATGACCTCAATCTTTGTCGGGTCAACTTGAAATCTGACACTGGATATGAAATGGCCAAGAACAATACCCACAGTCTGCAACATACGACATTTAGCATCACTGAAAGAAAAGTTAGTTTCCTGGCACCTTATCAAAACCCCCTTTAGATTCTCTAATGCTTCAAGAAAAGCATCACCATATATAGAGAAATCATCCATATAAACTTCCACACAATTGTGGACTAGGTCAAAAAATATATCTGGAATCGCTCTTTGAAAAGTGGCAGGAACATTACATAGTCCAAAGTGAAACACTTTGTAAGTGTACATTCCCTATGAAAATGTAAAAGTTGTCTTGTCCTGATCCTCGGGTGTAATACATATTTGGTTGTAATCACTAAATCCATTGAGAAAAGATAAATACTTTTTACCAACTAGTGTGTCCAAATCCTCGTGCTGCGTTCCATAATTTCTTCTCTTTCCTTTCTCTAAGAGAAGAAATGCCTCCCCCCACTAAAATTTTCCACTAAAAAGTCTCCCAGACTCTCTCGTGCAAATATCAAACCAAGTATCTCCTCTCACTCTCCATACTTTACCATTTGCAACGTTTCTTCTGATCACTCTGGCCCACCAATCCACATTATTGACAATTTTCCCTCTTTTGTCATTGAGACGCCAACATAAAATTGTTTACCCCTCATCAACACCGAGCACATCGATGCGGATATTCTTTGTCTAACTGACATCAACCTTGTCAAAAAGACACACCTTCATCTTGAAACCTCTCCCAAACTTCTTCATCTGAGATCCTTCTAACTGTGTCCGCCATCCAAAATCCTATCATCTCCAATGACCAATATTTCTACGCCTAAATGGATGATTGATCACTTATCGCCTACCTTGCCTAACCTAATTCATTTTGCAGTCGTCATTTACTATGTTTCTGTCGCTAGTAGCTTCCACTACCCATACCATACCAAGTTGTCTACTTTGTGCTTCTAGATTTATGAACAACCATGAATTACATGATTACAATTCCAATGCCACCGATGAAATCAAAATCCAAGGTCCAAAAGTGCCAGAATGGCCATCAAGGGTTTCCCGTTCAAGCAAGCTCGTTAACCCTAACCTTCATTAAACATGAATGTACTCAAAGAATTGGATGAATTTGTAAGGTCTCTCACTATAATCCCCTCCTTGTTCTCTCCACATTACAAAAAATGACACTTCAATCGGACATCGGACGAGAAAGTTATGGACTTTTGAACTCAAGCCCTTGTTGTTTCTTATCGGTAAAAGGACACTTATAATTTTTTCGATTTGTATTTATACATATCAGAGAAGATGACAGGAACATGTCCAATTTACATCGGAGGAGTTCGTTCAAATTGGTCTTGTTCACACTAGAGGATTTCGTTCAAAGTGGTCCGGTTTGGACTGGAGGAGTTCGTTCAAAATGCTCCAGGTTACTTCAAACTCCTCTGAAAACCAAGGAGGACTTCCCATAAACTCCTCTGAAAGTTCCCACAAAATCCTCTTAAAGTTCCTTCAAAATACTCTGAAGGAAAAGAAGGAGTTCGTTCAAACTCCTCCAGATTCATTCAAACTCCTTTGGGTTCGTTCAAACTCCTCTGAAAATAAAGGAGGAGTTCATTAAAACTCCTCCAGGTTCGTTCAAACTCCTTCAGGTTCCTTCAAACTCCTCCGAAAGAAAATGAGGAGTTCGTTCAATCTCCTCCAGGTTCCTTCAAAATACTCCAAAAGAAAAGGAGGATTTCATTCAAACTCCTCTGGGTTCCTTCAATCTCCTTTGAAATCCAATGAGGAGTTCCCACAAACTCCTCTGAAAGTTCGTTCAAAATGCTTCGGTTTAGAAAGGAGGAGTTCATTCAAAATGGCCCGGTTTACAACGAAGGAGTTCATTCAAAATGATCCAGTTTACAAAGGAGGATTTCGTTTAAAATGATCCAGTTTTCAAAGGAGGATTTGGTTTAAAATGATCCAATTTTCAAAGGAGGATTTTGTTCAAAATCCTTCGATTTACAAAGGAGGAGTTCGTTCAAAGTGCTTCGAAACAGGGACAAGAGTGTACCAAAATGACGTTAGTATTTCGGCCATAACTTTTGACTCGAACACCTGTTTTACGCGTTCGTTATACTGTTGGAAAGGTATTTTCGATATCTATGACTTCCTAGTTATATTATTTGAGAAATTACTCAACAATGATTTACATTTTTCAAGTTGAATATCTAGCACTGTGGCTGCATCCCCTAAGAAAACAACACCTCAACCGTGAGCAGAGGAACCAGATATCGAATTTAGGGAAGCTTACACGAAATTTCAATTAATTAATATTTCAGTTATATGGGTTCAAATGTTTGGTTTTAATAGTTTATTTTAGGTTACTTCAAGGCCACTCATCCGTTGTATGTAGAATGGTGCCAGGTACCAATGCCAAGGGAAGGTCATACTCAACATCCTCATAATGCGATCTATAGCCAAGAACAATAGTGTAGCAACACCAACAAAAAATGTTGCATCAACATGGAACAATGAAGGGAATCAAACCCAAATGAATGAATAAGGAGTCTGAACCCTATAGAATCTCTCAATGCCCAAGCTAGTCATTACGGTGGGAGAGGTGCACTATAGTTGAAATCTACGGTGACCCACCAATGCTAAAAGACAAATCCGAAATGTAACTTCTATCTTTGTCCTCTTATCATTACGAATGGGATAAGGACAAAAGTTTGTAAATGAAAGGTTACGGGGGAAGGTGGAAGGCCAAAAGTCACGTTGAACTCTAATAAATACGAGGATTGTATATGAGAAGAGGGCTTTTTGGCTCTTCAAGCATTGTATAGACTCAAGGACTATTTCAAGGAAGTATACTATGTTATCTAAAATTGAGAAGCCCTCCTTGGAGCTTTCTTGTACATAAAATTTTAATGAGGAGAAGGCAGTTTGGCCAAGCTATTTTCTAAGGAACTCTAATTCTTATGTTGGGCGTATTGTGGACTATTCCTTAGTGTTTTTCTCAACAATCAGGTTCTGTAAGAATGTGCTTCATATTGTATACTATTATTATGTATGATGGTTCCATTCTTAGTTCCGTTCTTTAGAGAATGTTTTTCTAAAATCGTGGGCATATAATCGTAAATGATTGTTTAAATGCTATATTATTATGTGTTTGTAGTTGTTTATTCATATTCTTGTCTTTGATCTATGTGAACTATTTCCTGAGTTCTAGACAGGAGCATGGTTGGTTCTATCTTCACTTTTTTGTTACCTTAGTTCCTTCCGGATGCATGCATCTTAGATTAGTTGTATTTCATTCTTTAGCCTAAGAAACCTTCATCGGTGGATCGGGTCATAACCGGTAAAACCAAACTAGAAATGGTTGTCGAGACAAAATCCAGATGCGTTCCCCATTCCAAATGGTGAGAGTTCTAATTGGGACTTCTTATCGGAGGTAACCCTTGTTGTTAACAAAGGGCGATTTTTCCCGCGTCAACATAATTGACGCTAGAAGGAGGGTTGGATGACAAGCCTTTCCATGTGGAGTCATTTCACTTAATTTTAAATCAACCCATGGCTCCTCTCCATATCTCTGTATGGGATGACGCTTTGAGTCTTTCGAGATCGACCGAGGCCATTTCAGTTGAGATAGTTAATCTCTTGTCAAACCCAAAATTCAATGGTGAAGGGCATGTCTTTGCATACACACATCTCAATTAGTTTAACATCACTCGACATAATCTTAATATTGTTCGAGACAATGAAATCTGTTGATTATTTATCCTCATATTTGAAGGGCGAATTAGATCCTGGTTTAGGACATTTCTTGTGAATTCTATACATAGTTGGAAACAATTAATGTAAGTGTTTATCACTGCTCATATAGATTATGTTTATGATAAAATCTTTAACGAACTCAGAAAAAATCGTAGGCTTGGAAATGAGTTTGTGGATGATTTATTTCAAAGAGTCACATAGGTTTATTGCAGATTTCTTGAAAGTGACAAACCCTCAGACAAATAAATCTTTGAGTGGTTTTCATTTCTCGTCTCTACTCTTGAAGGGTGTGATCTGAGTGCTCAAATCAACTCTCATTCACAAGAATCATATTTAACCACAAAGGATAGGAGGTTCATGATCTCTAACCAATGCTCTGATGCAACTATGGGGAATCCCTATCGAAAATATTAAACCCCTTAGCCCCTGAGTGTGAACCATCCATTGTCTCGCCTTCAGAAAATCATGAAAACAGCCTGGTCTATGATGAATCTCCTATTGAAGAAATCTTGTCATGTTCAAAATATGAATATCTTCATTCACTTTACACAAAATTGTTTGATGATATTCACTCACATGAGCATTCCCCTGTTTATCACGTAGAGCAACCTTCACTTTACTCTTTCAACGATAAAACATTGAATGATAAACTAGAACAAGAAGATTGCCCGACTTTGATCGATCAAACACTCTCTCTTAATGACAATCCACCCATGATGCATAATGCTATCAATCCTTCGCAATTTGAATTTATGGAACATGCTGAATCACAATTCGATCATGACAACCATCTTTTCGATGACTAATTTTATATTTTAGAATTCAATGTGAACACTAACCTATCATTTGTTGATTTTATGCAATCTGGAATTTCTAATCTCAATGCACTAATGTTAGCAATAAAACATTTAAGGTATGCAAAGCGTGATGAGTTTTCTGACCCAGATGAGGAAATCATTGCAAATGAATAACCCATCACCACATGAAGCACATGAAACATCGAGCTGATCTAAGAAACGCCATCACCTGAATCTTCTCTAGAATTACATGTCAATCTTCAGGGGTAGATGCATCACTCGTCCTTGGATGATATCTTACTAGTCCAACAATCCTCGCATGATGTTGATGAGGTTATGGTACAAGGCCTGGAGTCGTCTTCCACTTGATGTTTCCTTCAAGCTATCAACGATCATTTCTCCTCTTAGCATATGGGTTATGTAAAATGTGGGACTAGGGGATTTTCTTGGATAATGAGGCACTCCAACTTCAACCGATGGATAGGTCAGGTACATATCGTCTTACTTCAACCCCTAGAATGAATGATGACACCCACTATGGGATCAACTCACAAGGTACATTGCACATAAATTTAATTTACAAGTCTCATAAGGTATGTCACTCAATTTTGATTTCCTTCCAGCAGTCCTATGCTAATCATGACAAATTTCATGATCGAAATGAGTCTTGGTAGGAAGAATCATACGTGTCTACATTTCCCATGAATCATAACACAACCAAACCTAACATATTGGGTGGAGTTTTACCTGAATCAATTCTTCCTATCTTTAATATCTCCCTACTCTAATGACCGCAATTGACTTTTGTCAAACATGTGGTTGCGGGTTGGGAGTTACTTGATTGGCTGCACTGGCATTATGCTTTCACTTATCCTTCTTTTAGCGAGTGTATGATAGAGTAGGAATAGGAGTAGCATAGTAAGTCTTCTTCCTTTCTACCTGCACAGTTTAGTTGTTTTCTTTTGTTCTCACTGGTATAACATAGATATGGACTTGTCTTGGTTTCTTCAATAAACGCCACCAACTGTTGTTAGGTTAGTTTGTAGCTCTCGATGGTTTTCTTTATCCCAAGTTTCTTTTTTCATCAAAGTTTTCTTCTTTTCATTTGATGCATTTCTTTTTTTTTGTTTGACTAAAATATCGGCTTAACCTTGGTTTTCGTCCATATTCATGAGGAAATGATGTGCAAGAATTCTTTGAAGTTCAACTGTAAGATTCACTTGTTTCAATGGCATTCACTCTAACATTCACAGTTGAATAACATACTATCGTGCATTGTTGAAATTAGCTACTGTAGGGATACTTTACAACCTAGGGAAGAAACATATCAGTTGTTCATGGCCTTGTTGTTCAGGATACAAAACGAATTGGAAAACCCTATTGATCAATCTGTATATGGTTATGTCTCTTGCAAAGTCTTATTGACCAATTGATTGATGTCGCAATATCACAGGTTCGTCCTCTTGGTTCTCAAAACAAATAATGATGAGCTAAAACTTGGTTACAAACATTCTCTTAAGGTAATATTTTTATAAACTCAAACCTTTTATGATGGAGATGATTTCAAGAATGAAAAAGATAGATTATTGAGTTCTTCAAAATAAATTCAAAATTTTATAACATATTGGGACTTTTGTACCTTAACTCTTTCATAATGGTGTATGTTGAGTATGGACATCGAAGTGTTTGTTATTCTATCAAAAGAGTGTGCCTGAGACTTTCAATTGCAAAGTACATACACACAAACATTTTGATGTTGTCTGTGCACCGCTTGAGTTTTAAGGTCATTTGATTTACATAATCATCACAAGTGACAAGAAAAATATCCTTTCCTTGGCCCTATGATATTGGATTGATGAAGTTTTTCTTCTTATCATCTTGCATGATCCATATCTCAAAATACCTACATAGTATTTTCATATGAGATTGATTCCTTTCATGACTTGGGCATTTGAATTGATATGTTTTCATCCTTGGTGAGTTTGAAAAGTATTTCCTTGAAGCTCTTTGACTCAAATTTAACCGTCTTGATATGATTTCCCACTCTATTGCTTTACTCTTCCAAAAACCAGATGCAACATATGGACTTGGACTAACTGATTGGTTTTCATTGGTTCTCTCCCGATATGGTCTTATTTTGAATTTTTCATGAAGTTCACCGGTCCGTTGCCTTCATCTTGATCTTGCTGGGGGTTGTTACATCATGATGTTTTTGTCACTTTTGGATTTTTAACTGATGATCATTACATCCATAGTCATTTTCTTCCCAAAAGGGAGCTTCCACTCAGTAGACCGATATTCAAGCTATGTCGACTACACCTCTTTACTGAGATCATTGGCAACAAGAACTGGCAAGACTCACATTGCGACTTCATACATCCCAATATGTAAAGTTCCTCGTCTATTCAAAGATTAATCTTTTGGTTCAGTGTTCCGAGATAACCCAGATACATTCTTTAGTTCTGTTTCATGAGTGAAATCTTTGTAGACATGTTTTTCTTAAAGGGATTTATCTTCTTTGATATTTCTTTCGGTTAGATTTTCTAACAGGTCAAATAACGATGTTCAAAATTGACTAATAAAGCAATTCAGATTATGGGTCACTAGTTTCGATCGGTGATATGTGTTTTTCACCTGTGTTCAGATCCCTCTTGTGGAAGTATATACTCTCTTGATAAGAAGGACACGAGTTTAAGAATACAAATGGATTCAACAAATTTGACATGACGATAGGACACGACACCTGGGAACTTTATTCATAGATATGTTTTCAGATTCTATTCTCAATCCTCCCCACATGATTCTCTTAAGCACTTTCATTTATGAAAATTTTAAGTTGAAATCAATCTTATACCTTGAACGATATGTCCATGTAGGTACAAGTGCCCATTTGGTATCACACTACTAATTTGAACTAGTGAAAGGATGAACATGTTGGTAGCAGGATAAGTTCTTGATTTGGGAGATGTAGAGAGTCATATCCAGAACAAAGCATATCATGGGTGACAAATGGAAGTTCATTCAAATCCATACTTCTCAAAGCACACAAGTGCGTAGATAAGCCGATAGTTTTCAGAAGATCAGATTGAGAGATGCAATTCTCAACCAACCCTGGCACCAAATCCCATCTGAATGAAATAATACATGTATTAACTTTCACATGGATTAGTCTTTTCAAGAGGCTGCAAATTTCTTGCTGGTTGGAATGAAGGAACATCCTTGAAGGTACTGAAAACACTCACATTCATGATCCCTTTCTCGGTTTACTTTCTTTACTGACTTCATATCTTTTATGATCATTTATCCAAGATTTCCTTTTCAGTTGCAACAAGGTTTTGGGGGGAGTTCTTCTCCTAATTTGACACGTCTCTTCTCTTTCTTTCTTCATCATCTTTTCCGTTGAAGGTAGTTCATTGACTAATTTTTGTTTGTCTTGTAATTCATCATTATATTTGATGGCACAAAGACCTCTCACCTCCATTTGTCTTTTTACAGGAATCGCCTTTGCACTATAAACAAACTCAAGTCAGCTTGCATCTCTTTCCTATATTATGAGCTGAACTAGGGGTCTCTATTGAAAATGAATAAAAAATATCTGGGTATATTGTAACAACGATAAAACCATGACTTAGAAAAGTGGTTAGTCAACGATCATTCTTGTATATTGGATGGTGAACAGATCCTATGTACATGGGAACCATCCACACACTAAGTAGCTGCTCACGTGAAGGGTGAAGTGTCAAAGTATAAAGGATGAAAACCAAAAGGGATAACTTTATGTAGAAAGATGAAGGAAATATTCAAATAAATATGAATAGTTGGTAGCCATCACCTGTCAGGATAAAACACCACGATTTTTCCCATCCACCAAATGCTAAGAATGCACTAAATAAACCGAGAAGGAATGGGAAAGAAAGTTTGAAAATACTATGGGATAAGAAAATATATCCACTGTGGCTATGGACGCTCGCTAGTAGTGGAGCAAGGTCTATGCCGTCATGGTACCTCCATAGGGGCCATGGATGCTCGTGGGAAGTGGACAAACACCTTCAATATATATATATATGCACCTAGTGAAGAATCTTTCTTTATCCCAAACCTATATCAACCCAATGACAAAGATACCAACCTGAATCATCAACGCAGTTTAAGGAAGTAAATATCACCATAATTCATCCTCTATTTACAACATACAAGCTCTACTATCCAACATGTGAGCATCACTAGTGAGCCCACCACAATGAATTCTCTCAGGTAACTGTTGCACATTAATTCCAAAATTTATGATCTTAAAAGTAATTATATGACATTCTACATTTTTTGATCATAAGTTAGAGAATAATAGAAGAGATTTTGGCTTCGCCCAATGTGTCACCATTTGTTGTGCCTGCATAAGACCCTCCCTGATTTCTTCTCTTGTCTTTCTCTAGGAGAATAAATTGCCCCCCCCAACTAAACTTTTCCACTGAAAAGTCTCCCAGACTCTCTCGTGCAAATATTAAAACCAAGTATCTCTTCTCACTTTTCATACTTTAACATTTTCAATGTTTCTTCTAATCACTCTATCCCGCCAATACACATTATCAATGAGTTTCACTCTTCTGTCATTGATACACTAGCATACATTTTCTTACCCCTCATTAACACTGAGCATATCAACGTGGATCTTCTTTATGTCACCGACATCGACCCTATCAACAAGAGACACCTTCATCTTGAAATCTCTAGTTGTGACCATCAGCCAGACTCCTATCATCTCCAATGATCAAGATTTCTACACCTAACTAGGTGACTGATCAGTTATCACGTACCTCGCCTAACCCACTTCATGTTGTAGTTGTAATTAAGTCTGTTTGTGTCACCAGTATCTTCCACTGTGCACACCATCCCAACTTGTTTACGCTATGCTTCTTGATTTTATGACTAACCATGATCATGAAAGTGTCGTCTATCATCATATGGGTTAACTACAACATCAATAGGTCTTGCGCTGGTTCTGAAATGCATCTTAGAAGAAAATTGGTCCTCCCAGCTCCGAAACAGTTTTAAACACTCTGAATGTCTGTGGTTATTTTCACGGATTTATATTCCTATGCTACTAACAACTTACATCAACTTCAATGGATAAACTAAAATCCTATACAACACAGATGACACAAGAACTGACGAAACTTGATTAAGGCAAAGCAACAACAAGAACGAGGCCGATACTTCCATTAAAAAAATGCCTTTGGGTGCAATTTTTTGGCATTATTTGAAGAGTATTTCTCACCAATGAAATAGGATGATTGTATGAATTACATGACTGCGATTCCAAGACCACTGACAAAATTGAAATCTGAGGTCCAGAAGTGCCATAATGATTGCCAAGGGTTTCCCCGTTAAGCAAGCCTTGTTAACCATGACCTTCATTAAACATGAATCCACTCAAATACTTGGATTAATTTTCAAGGTATCTCATTAGAATCCCCTTCTTTTTCTCTCCACGTTGCAAAAAATGACACTTCAATCTGACATCGTACGAGAAAGTTATGGAATTTTGAACTCAAGCCCTTGTTGTTTCTTGTGATATTTTTTGATTGTCTTTCTACATACCAGAGAAGATGATAGGAACACGTATGGCTCACATTGGAGGAGTTCGTTCAAAGTGATCTGTTTCACACTAGAGGAGTTCATTCAAAATTCTCTGAGTTCATTCAATATCCTCCTAAATCCAAGGAGGAGTTCCCACAAACTCCTCCAAAATTTCCTTCAAAATCTTTCAAAAGCAAAGAAGTAGTTCATTTGAACTCATCTGGGTTCATTCAAACTCCTCTGAAAGTAAAGGAGGAGTTCGTTCAAACTCCTCCGGGTTCATTCAAACTCCTCCAAGTTCCTTCAAACTCCTTTGAAAGGAAAGGATGAGTTTGTTCAAACTCCTCTGAAAGAAAAGGAGGAGTTCATTCAAACTCCTCCGGGGTCCTTCAAACTCCTATGAAATCCAAGGAGGATTTCCCACAAATTCCTCTGAAAGTTCATTTAAAATGCTCTGGTTTACAAAGAAGGAGTTAGTTCAAAAGTCTCTAGTTTCCAAAGAAGAGGAGTTCATTCAAAATTCTCCAACTTACAAAGGAGGAGTTTTTTCAAAATGCTCTGGTTTACAAAGGAGTCCTGATGTCCAGGGTAGAGACATATTCTGACATCTTAAAACTATATTGATCTGTTTTTCAGCGCATAAATCCACGATTGGGGAAGCCTACACATAGGAAACACAAGAGGTATTTAAGATCACATTGTTGGACACCCTTGTAATCGATGTTGGTACCCCTTCGAGTGGTAGTGCATCAAACAACACCTATATACAAACTGACCTAGGTATCTTGAAACCATACATAGATCAACCAATCGACCATTTGACTGCTATAGTGCCATCGAGAAAAAAACTTGGGAATATACTCTCTAGTACATGGGTAATCAAGTAGTACGACTAATGGTACGGTCTAGCCTCCTTAGTTGGTGCCCTAAGATATTGGGCTGAGTACTATTGTTCGACCCCGCATGTATATCAGATAGCTATTGCACATGGAAAAACCTTATATGTAGAAATCCTGAACACCCTAACCCTTGGGATAGAAACAAAATAGAAAAGGAATAAACAAGATCTATTTCCATGCAACCTTGCCTCCTGCATTCGGGTTGCAAAATTACAACACATTTCTTCCTGTTAAGAATTTGAGCATTTTGTCACTGCAGTATTATTCATATCAGAGTATAACTTCACAGGAGTAAAAAAAAAAGTATAGCGGTCCTGTCGACACCCTTATTTGGGACCCATCCCATTGGATTCCTCTCTTTTCCTTGATTACCATGGTACTTATCATTTTTAATACAATTTTTTTTCGTGGACCCAACCCCCTTTCCCGACACCCTTATTTGGGCCCTTTCCCATTGGATTTCCTTTTTGACCCCGATCGTCGTGATACCTATCACCTGTCATCATTTTTCTTTTTCTGTGGTCCCACCCACCCTTCCCATCACTCTTATTTTCCACCTATCCCTTTGGATTCCTCTCTTTTCCCCATCTTCCATGATACCCCTCACCTATAATTTTTTTTAGTACGGACCAACCTCCCTATTTTTTCCTCTGCCCAAATGGCCACTACCCATGCTCAACAACTCAATACCTTTATTGCCGAAAATATCCAGAACAAGGAGGACATCAAGACTCTCAATTCCAACATTAGCAGGCTCAATTCCTATGTTCAAACCCTACAAGACCAATGTGCCCACATCAAAGACATCAAAGAGACACTCGACCAATTGATGAGCCGCTCCCTGAACCTTACCTCTTCTGAACAACCTTCCTATTAGGAAGATAACGACTCTTCCCATTACCAAGGTTCTCATTCCACCTACCTTCCTTGAGACCTACACGTTCCTAGAATTGAGGTTAACAAATTTGATGGCTCAGATCCCATAGGATGGGTCACTCAAATGGAACATTATTTCTCTTTGCATGGGATTACTGATGATTTAGGAAAGCTTTGTTATTGTATCCTACATTTGGATTTGGAACATTGGAAATGGCGGTAATGGCATAGAAAGGCATGCCAAGGGTATGTTGCTTGGACATAGTTTGTTGCAGAGCTTTATGACTGCTTTGAATTCGACATTGGAATACTTTATTGCCACCTTTGAGCACTTGGATTTTAGAATGAAGGACATGTCATATGCCTTCTTCTGGGAATGATTTATCAATGGTATGAAAGATGAAATTCGTTTCCATGTTCTCATGGCCCACCCCCAAACTTGGTTGGAAGCTACTCAACGATCCAATGAATCCCAACATATTGTCTCCTCCTAGACCAGAAAACCATCTTTTCTTCCTTGTCCTAAGCCCATGAATCCTACCCCTCCTGCAAACCCCCTCAAGATCCATAAATTAACTCGGGTAGAAATGGCTGAACGCCAACTCAAGGGTCTTAGTTATAATTGTGATGAAAAATATTTCCCAGGGCATAAGTGTAAGGAATATAATATTTTTATGGCCATGACTGAGGATGTTTTTGAAGAGGAGGTAGTTGTTCCTACTATGGAGGAGCTGCCACCCTCATTTCATCTGACCCCACCCTTTGATCCACTAGATGTTGAACCAGTGATTTCACCAAATGCCCTCACTGACTTCTCTACTCCCCAGAGCCTTAATTTAATTGGTTACATTAAGAATCAGGAAGTCATCATCCTTGTTGACATTGGTAGCACCCATAATTTTATTCATCGCCACATTTTCCAAGAAGTCAATTGTTATATACTTGTATTCAATAATTTTCAAATCATGATTGCCAATGGAGGGTCCATGAAATGTGGAGGACGTTGTGAAAATGTGTGGCTACAAACTGGTCAATATCACCTGGAATCCCATATGTTTTCTATAGACATGGGCGGTTGTGACATTATGTGAGGTGATGAATGGTTACGCACTCTAGGCCCCATTCTCATGGATTTTAAGGAATTAACCATGAAATTCCAATAGGAGGGACAACAATATTAGTTCCAAGGAATCACAATAGGTTCCCATGAGATCATTAGTTCCCATCGAATGGAAAATCTTCTAAAAAAAGGTCATTCAAGTATTATTTCCCAACTCCATTCCATTCAAGTAGTTGAGACACCCTCCGTGCATCCTGACCTACAATCTATCATTTCCAAACACCAAGCTATTTTTTCCACTCCCCAGGGATTCCTCCCTTCCCGTGATGTTCATGATCATTCCATTCCTTTTGTACCCAATATTCTTCCTCCCAATGTTCGCCCTTATTGTCATCCCTTTGACCAGAAGAATGAAATTGAAAAAATCGTTCAGGAATTGCTCGAAGCAAGTGTTTTTTGTCCTAGTACCAACACTTATTCTTCTCATGTGGTCATGGTACTCAAGAAAGAAGGTACTTGGTGCATGTGTCCAGTCTTTTGTGCCCTCAATAAAATCACCATCAAATACAAGTTTCCCATTCATGCCATTAATGATCTCTTGGATGAATTGAGTGGTGCTCGATACTTTACTAAACTCGATCTCCATTCTGGCTACCACCAGATCTATATGAAAGAAGAAGACATTCCCAAGACTGATTTTAGAACTCATGAGGGTGACTATGAGTTCTTGGTCATGCCCTTTGCCCTGTGTAATGCCCTTTCCACTTTCCAAAGTCTCCTAAATGATGTATTCCATCCTTTTCTCCGTCATTTTGTCATAGTTTTATTTGATTATATTCTCATCTATAGTAAAACTTGGACATACCATCTCGCCCATGTGGATCAAGTTCTCCATCTACTCACTCAACACCAAATTTTCCTCAAACAATATAAATGTGCCTTTGGAGCCTTAGACGTGTTTAACCTGGGTCATATTGTTGTCAAGGATGGTGTAAGGATGGATCCTAAAAAACTTGAAGCTATGCAGGATTTGCCTTGCCCTAAAAATCTTAAGATGTTGAGTGGATTTATGGTTTTAATAGGTTATTATCACAAGTTTGTTAAGAATTATGGAAAAATTGTAGCACCTCTCACTGCTCTCCTTAAAAAGAATTCCTTCACTTGGACTCCAACAACTGATCACTCCTTCCATGCCTTGAAAGAGGCTATGTGCATGACGTATGTCTTAGAATTCCCAGAATTCACAAAGACTTTTGTCGTGGAATATGATGGTTCAGGAAAAGGAATTAGGACAGTCCTCATGCAAGATGGTCGGCCTTTGGTCTTCATTATCAAACAAATTTCAGACGGATATTTGGGCCAGTCAATCTATGAAAAGGAAATGTTGGATATTTTCACGTCTTGGATCTCTGGTGTCCTTATCTATTGTGGCAATGCGTCATGATTAAAAATGATCACCAGCGCCTCAAATATTTTCTGGAACAACAAATTTCCTCCCCAGAGAAACAAAAATGGGTAACCAAGCTACTTGGCTATTATTATGAGATCATTTACAAGAAGGGAAAAGAAAATGTGGTTGTTGACTCTCTTTCCCAAAAATATGAAGAAAAAGGGTCCCTCTTTTCCCTCTCATTCATTGTACCATTTTGGCTCCAAGGTGTTCACTAGGAACAACTGTAAGACCCCAAAATATCTCACCTGATCCAACAATTGCAAGAACATTCTCCAACTTCTTGAGGGTACTCTTGGCACAATAATGAGCCTCGCTACAAAGGCTGTCTATAATTAAGCAAACAGTTGCAACTTAAATACATGGTGTTGTTTGAGCTTCATTCTTCACCCACATTTGGGCATTTAGGGTTTACCAAAACTTATGAAAGGGTCAAATGTTATTTTTTTTGGGTGGTATGAAACAAGACGTCCACACCTTTGTGGTTGAATGTGATGTATGTCAATGCAACAAAGGAGAAATAGTCAAAGCACCAAGAACACTCCAACCCCTTCCAATTCCCCCTTCTATTTGGTGGGGTATTTCTATGGATTTCATTGTGGGCCTACCTAAATCTGGCAATAAGTCAACAATCATGGTGGTGGTTGATCTTCTTTAGAAATATGCTCATTTATGTGCTGTTCAACATCCCTTCACCACATGCACAATGGATCAAGTTTTCATGGATAATATCTTCAAACTTCATGGCATGCCTCATTCTATTGTCTCTGACAAGGATCCCATGTTCACCAACACCACCTATCATCCCCAGACTGATGGCCAAATTGAAATTGTCAACAAGTGTTTGGAAACATATTTGTGGTGTTTTGAATCTGACTAACAACATTAGTGGGATCAATGGTTATCACTAGATGAATGGTGGTACAACACATCTTACCATACAACTACTCATATGACTCCTTTTGAAGCAGTATATGGACACAATCCACCATCGATTCTCTCATACATGCCAGGTGTCTCAAAGGTTTAGGAGGTTGACGAAAATCTTACAGTACGCGAGACCATTCTTTGTACCCTCAAAGAAAATTTGGTGATGGCTCAAAATCTCATGAAGAAACAAGCTGATCAAGGTCATTTTGAATGTCAATTTTCTCAAGGGGACCAGGAGTTTCTTCATCTGCAGCCTTATAAGTAGACTTCACTCAAATATGAACATTGTCAAAATATTGCTCCCAAATTTTATGGTCCTTATAAAATTCTCAAGTGCGTAGGGCCAGTCGCCTACTAGTTAGCTCTGCCCAATGATTCTAAGCTCCATATTGTTTTTCATGTCTCATGATTAAAGGAGGTGATTGGAACTAAGTGCCAAACTCAAACGAGTATCCCTGAGTTGGATGAAGAAGGTTCCATTTGGTTGCAGCCCCAAGCAGTCTTGGAACAAGGAGAGCATTGTCTTTGTAAACACATCATCAAGGAAGTGTTAATGCAATGGAAGGATACAACTACAGAAGATGCCACCTGGGATTTCGCCACCATTCTGCAACAATTTCTTCATCTCTAAGATGAACAAAAGTTTCCTCACACAAAGAATATCCAATATAAATAGGATAGTACAACATAATCTATTAAGGATAAAAAATAATATATAAATGTATAAGATAATGAATAGATAAGATGAGATGTTGATTACAATGAGAATGAGGGCCTTATATACCCACGTAGGGGTGCCCTTCCATGAAGAGACATGACCTTTCATTAGGGAGGTGTCTCTTCATTATTAATCATTAACTATTGATTATTTATTATTATTTATATTTTGTAATGTATTTACATTTATTATTGTATATTGTGTTCATAACATTGCCTTCCCCTTAAAAATGATTTGTCCTCAACACATATTTATGGAACAATTATCTCTTACTTTGGCTTGTAATATTGTTTCCTGATTCTTTATTCCTGAATTAGTGATCGCCGAGGACCTAAAACAATGGTATCTTCTAAGCACCGAGCATAATTGTCGAATTGTAAAGGAGTCTGCTCACCCTAATTCTATCTTATGTGGAACTGGGCATTTATAGGGTTCTTGGAGAAAACTTGATGTATTTCGATTCCCATGATAACTTCTATTTTGAGCACCATTTGTAGTGGAAGTGATATTTTTTGGCATATCGGTCATTTGTTTTTTTTGATACATTGATTAGTTGAAGTATCAACTTTTGTGATTAGGATGTCTATAGGGAATCCTTGTAAGTTGATCTTTACTTTGTATACTTGTAGCTTTTAACCGGATCACTTGCTCACAAGTGTCCTCAAAGAATAAATCAGTGGTATTAAATGTGATCAGTGGAAATTGATGTTACATTCACCCCCTCTTGTTTTAAACTTCGTCCCAAAGTTTGTACAATCTAACAATGAAAGCAAAAATATAGCTGCTACTAATCTATATATCAAACTTTCAAAATAAATAAGGAAACTGTTGACGCATCTCATGTGCATCCTCCCAAGTGGAAGAATGTGGTCTATAACTATCCCATTGGACCTTGAACTGATCGACAAATCGACAATGTAGCTGTCGAGTACGATGGTCTAGTATGCAGATTGGCTCTGCTATGAGAGCACCCTTGTCCGATACCTACAATGATCTCAAGTCAATAACATGTGACAGATCTGAAATATAATGACGTAAAACTGAAACACGAAACACATTGTGCATATGCCTCAAAGAATCAGGTAAGGTTAGTCAATAAGCCACGGGTCCTTTATTTTCTAAAACTTTGAAAGATCCCACAAACCTTGGAGAGAGTTTAACACCCTTTCCAAACTTAATCGAACTCTTATGCGACTTCACTCGTAATAACACTCTATCACAAACCTCATAACTACTATACAATACACATCTGCATAACTCTTTTGTTGGTCTTACTCTTCCTTAACCCTTTTCTTTATAGTTCACATCTGATCTTCCATTTCCTGAATCACTTCCAGTCCCACAAGGACCCTATCTTCTAGTCGATCTCAACTCAAAGGTGTTCTACACGGTCGTCCGTATAGAAACTCAAAAGATGTCATCTTTATTGAACTCTGATAACTGTTATTATACGCAAATTCTACCAATGTTAAAAATTCTTGCCAATGTTTATGTTGATCTATTACATACATTCGAAGCATATCTTCTAGAATTTGATTCGTTCTTTCTGTTTATCCATCGGTTTCAGGGTGATATGTTGTATTAAAATTTAATTGCGTGCCCAAATGCTCTTAGAAACTAGTCCAAAAATGACCAGTGCATACCGATCCTCGATCATATATTATCTTCCTCGATACACCATGCAACCTTACAATTTCATTAACAAAAATTCTGGCTATGTCAGGTGCTTGATAAGTTATACGAACTGGAATAAAATGTGCACTCTTCGTCAAAGTGTCGACAACTACAAAAATAGAATCGTGTCTCCTTGCTATCAATGGAAATCCAACAATAAAATCCATCGATATGACTTCCCATTTCAATTCAGGAATCACATGTGGCTGTAATAATCCTGCTAGATGTCTATGTTAAGCCTTTACTTGTTGACATTCAAGACATCTTGCCACATAGTTAACTATATCATTTTTCATTCCCTTCCAAAAGAATAATGGTTTAAGATTTTTCTTCATTTTCGTGACTCCAGGATGGGCCATATACACTACTCGATGAGCTTCGATCAACATTAATTTTTTCATTTCGTCATTTGGTGGTACACAAATTCTACCATTATAACTTAGTAACCTGCCACTGTCCAAAGTATAACCCTCATTGATTCGAGATCTTTTCATTGTGACTTATAAAGAATTGTATTAAATGAGCATAAATTAAAGTGCACCATTAAAGAAGGGAAAAATTNCACAAATTCTACCATTATAACTTAGTAACCTGCCACTGTCCAAAGTATAACCCTCATTGATTCGAGATCTTTTCATTGTGACTTATAAAGAATTGTATTAAATGAGCATAAATTAAAGTGCACCATTAAAGAAGGGAAAAATTAAAAATGAAGATACATAAGCATCAAATATGAACACAAAAAATTGATAACGGAGTTCATCCTTGGTGGACTATGTCTCCGGGTCCTGCTCTCAAATGGGTAGGATCTTTCATTAACTCAACAAAATAATTTGGAAAATACATGAATATACCTTATTCTGAAATCAAGTTGCAGAAATAATGCTAAGATCAGAAAAAAAACATCACCACTGGATTCCTGGCGTCGAATTACCCAAAAATGATTGTCTCCACGCTCTGATCTGACTCTAGCACTCCTAGGCCCAAGAGGAATTCTGTCTCAGTTTTCGTGCCCTCTGCAACATGCAATTATGATAGTCTATGTCTCGTAATACATGCCCACAGTGGTACGGTATGGTCATACCCCCCCTGGCTTTGGGTGGATTGTTATTTTTAAATAATAAAACTAGCGGATATACCAAGCAACACCGGTTGCGCGTTGGTTATGGCAGAGTTATAAAGGTGTTGGGTAAGGTAGAGGTTCCGAGGTCAAACCCACCAGAATCCATTTTGGATGTTTGTTTGTATGTATGTATATATATATATATATATAT